>BHEV01043141.1:0-10831 GCA_004319985.1 Emydocephalus ijimae
ATGTGACTGGCTGGGCATGGCTTGTATGTAAATATTGTAAATATTTATGTAAATATTGAATTTTTTATTAAAAAAGAGCAAATTTTACCCAAAATCAAGCAAAGCAGGCAGGCAGATTGAGTTGCTCACAGAATCACAGATTCACTTAGAGATCTACCTTTTTGCAATCTGCTGCCTGAGTCTGCATTGAAACACAGAAGCTTCAGTCCTAAGGAAGGTTCAGCTCTGCTTTTAAATTAGCTAGAAAGCAAGCAATCCAATGATTTTCTTCTTTCTAACTAATCTAAATCTCCCAGCACAACAGAACAGCTGATGGTCGGGGGGGGAAGGACAAATAGCAATTTAGCAGGCAAGTTTGATGGCGTGCATGCCAGGTAAGGAGAGAGTGGGTGGGAAAGGGAGGGGTGGGCCCTGCCAGTGGCACAAATTGTTGGTTCTCCAAACTGGGCAAAATCATAATAACTGGTTCTATAGAACCGGTCCGACCAGGTAGAATCCCACCCCTGCATCTGACCTTAAGGTTATTTGAATGATAATTCTCAGAATTCACAGCACATAGGTATTCTGAGAATTGTGGTCACACTCATCATTACATCCACTACTTTATAGGCTGATCTATTTTTTTCCTTTCCAAGGATAAGGATAAGGTGACTGAAAGTTGCTCCAGAAAAGGGATTTTCCTTTCTGTGTTTGATCAATGTGTGTATTTTGGGGGGCAGAATTCATATGTGAGTGCCATGGGTCTGAATCTCATTTTTTGCTTATTAATGAAGAATGAAACCCCTCATTTTGCTGTGCTTGCCATCTTTTTATTTTTATTTTTTAATTTTTTTTTTCATTTTATTATTATCTCTTTGCTTCATTGTTGAGGGCCACCTAGACTTTCTGAAAGTAAGATGACATATATATTTATTATTTATTATATAGCAGATGACCTGAAGTATTTTGCTAGGATGTTTAAAAAGATGATGAAGGAGATGTGCAAGGTATAAATGCCAGATGTACATTGGGGCTTAGTCTGCTATGATAATTAAATTTTTGCCCAAAGATGCAAAAACAGCTCTGTAGATGAACATGGAAATTGTGTACCCCACTGTGTATTTCAGGAGAAACACAAAAGTTAATTGCAATATAAACGGGGTATTTAAGAGTTTGTGCAGTACACTTCTACATTTTGCATAGTTTTTCTTACCCCAAAAGAAAGAAAATGTGATGTATTTGTTTGTTTATTTATTTAACTTACAAGCCCACTTTTTTCTGATGACTCTTAGTGGTTTTCAAACAAGGGGCAATGAGTGAAAATAAATCCAATTATTATCAATGATGAAAAAGGCTGTCCCAGTTTGTACCTCTTTTGGTAGAGGAGTCATCATAACCACAATGGGAGCCATTCTTTTCCCCAAATATATTAGTAGTATTAATGTGATTCTGGAGGACTACTCTTTGGGGAGTGTTTTTTTTAATGGTTCTGCTCATTCTTGGGTTTGTTTGTCATAGCAACAGAAAGAATGTGTGAGGGTGTCATAATAATCCTCCATTAAACCTGTAGTATTTAAATTTTAATGACATAATTCAACAGCTGACAAAAGCCCATTGAAAAGAGAAAAAGAGCCAGCCCCATTTTCTCAGTAGTGATGCTACAGCAACACAGAATGAACTTGGGGTCACAGAGCAAGCAGTCTCAAAGCTTCACTTGTACTTTCTGGCTCAACAGTCTTATCAAAACAATGTTTTCGAGTGGCCCATTCCAGAAAATGTGAAATTTATAAAGAGGGTAATATAGGAAAAGCAGCAAATAGAGAAAATGCAGCTTGGACAAAAAATTTAGGATAACTCACCAAAATAATAATTTTAGTGGGTTTCTTGTTTTTCTCGTCTTTTGGCAGGGGAAGGGACATCATATTTTAGAAGAATTGAGGATAACAAAAAGTAAAGGAGGAGGAGGAAGAGATGATCTAATCTAAATGTGTTAAAAGATCTATGCATTTAAATTCTAATGGAATAGACAAGATCTGACTTTTGGGAGTTCACTTTTTTTCAGAAACCTAGGACCTAAAATGTGATTTCAGTTCAGCAAAAATAAATAAAAATTTGAGATGTAACTATTTTTAAAGAATCCAACAATGAAGAAAACTTTTTTGCTTTTATTTTTAATTGCCATGGATACACTGTTCGATTGATGCTTTTTAGTCTGATGTTAATGAACTATTTTTAATTTATACAGTAAGTTTAAAATACTGATACCAACCTAAATATCAGTCTAGTCCCAACTTTCTTCTTGCAAATGTGTGCATTACAACTGCAGAATTTTCAGCAAAAGTTGTGTTGGCTGAGGAATTCTGGGAATTGTAGTTCATATATCTCAAGAATATACAGACTGAAAAAGGACAATGCATATATTATAGAATAGATCCTGCATGTATTAACACTCCATCAATTAGAGGTGGGTTTATATCCAATCCCTAATGAAAAAAATATATATAAATTGAAATGTAAGAAATATATGCCTCTGATTATGGGATACTGAACACAAAGTGACAGTAGTGTCCATTCCAAAGCATTGCACACATATGTGGTAATGCAAAATTTCACCAAGAGAGGATTGATACTCTGCTGTGTTCGCTTAGAATCTATTAGATGTAGAATCTATTAGATAAAAGTCAAAATCAGTTTCACTATGCTCTAGTTATATAATAAATAATAATTAAACCAATTCAAAATATTTTATTCTTGTATACTGACACTTACATGTCAGAGATCCACAATCATTATTGCACATATTTTAGTATCCCAATCCCACTGTTTTAAACCTATCATTACAAGTATCCTGACAGATCCAACTTTTATTTGCCATTAAAAAAGATGAGTATAAGTACGTTCTTAGCCATTTTGCTTCCTCCATTCTTTCATTCCTTGTAAAAGACCATACTTAACCATCACTTTGGAATGCCATCTGTACCTCTTACTTGTTTTTTCTATGCATTTTTCTTCCTTTAGTAACCATTTTACCAAGGTGCATTAAGTCGCTGCCTTGCTTTTGTTTATTCTCATTTATATATAAATTGCCAGTGCTCATTCTCTCTAAACATAACTACTCTGGTTTTTTATTCTATAAGTCTTGGGTCCATATTCCTCATTGCATCATACAATACCACTAACATTCACTTCAAAACATTCTGGTTATCATTTTCTGTCATATAACCACTCATTTCACATAATGAGTGGTTGGCCATTTCATATGGCCAATAAGTGATATGCATTTGGTAAATGGTTAAAAGAGAATTTCTCAATAACTTGTTCAAAAGGCCATATTTTACTCTCTAATATTTTCTCATTCTCACCTTTTATAATCTTTCCATCAGGTACACTTAAACTTTTTCTTAATGCCATTAACATTTCTGAAGTGATTTGTCTAGCCTCCTTCCAAGACTGAAAGGGATTTTTTTCATCCACAGCATTTGCATTTTTATTTTTGCTGTAAGTGTTTGTATCCAGTAATAATCATAACACTAGGTTATTATTTATTTTTTTGGGTTTTGTTTTTAATGAAAGCATGGCTCCATTTGGCCTGGAATTCCAAAGTGCACTTGAATTACTCTGTCTGGTATTTATTCAGTGGACCAGATGGTGAACTTTATTTCCTGGCATTTAATAGTTTATCCATGGATGATAGTCACATAACCTTTGTATGAATCAAGGTGTTGTTGAAAATCAGCCAACACTGCTCTTTGGAAGTACTACTTTGCTTTCTGGAAAGACAATATGAAGCAGTAAATCTAGTTATTTAAAAGAGAAATTAGGCCAAAATTAGGTCTCATATGTGCAACTTCCTTCCTTCATTGCAAATAAATGAGTGGTAGAATGTAGCCTTGCACTGTAATTATGACCTCTTTGGCTACATTTTCCATAGAAATAGAAGCAACCACATTTGACTTGAAAGGGCTAGTAAAGAACAGCTTAAAGTTGTTTCTCTCTTTTCTCCTTTTCCAAATCTATTATAATTTATTCACATGTTTCAAAGGTTATTCTTGGTTTATTAAAAATAGAAGAATGATAATATTGCAGTTTTCCATATTTCCTCTTGATCTTAAAGTAGATCATTAATAATAATAATAATAATAATAATAATAATAATAATAATAATAATTGAACTGGAAGCCCTAGCAGAGAAAGTAAACCATGAAAAATAAAATAAAACTTGACCTGTCTTGCATGACCTCCTATGCTCCAAGAATAAACTGTCAATCCTGGTTCCAAAACATGACTCAATTCATACTAGGAGAATTGTCCTTTTATTGTTTTAAAAATAAACAAACCATTTTTCATCAGGTTAGTGTATGATTTTCCCTCCCACACATACACTTCTAACAAGAAAATAGAATGACCAGCCATGCATGCAGGCACCATCATTCTAATCCCTTTGGCCTGAGCAGCCAACTATTAATATGGTTTAGTATTACAGACAATGTGCAGTATATATGAGCACAGAGTAGTTTATGCAGACTAAGTCCCAGCGCAAAATGTCAAAATGTTAAGTGAACACTCAGCTGCTGAATTTGGGGATCAGAGTGGGAAAGTGCAACAATCCCAACTTGAGTAACAATAACATTCTTCCTGTAGTTAATTTTGGTAGGGAGCCTATGTTTAAAAAAAAGTTTTATTATTCTGATTTGGTGCCACTGCAAAGAACAGATTTTTCTTTAGTGTACTATAGGAATGGGCATATTATTCACTCTTATGTCTACAAAGTGTATATGTAAGACAGTGCTTGGCATGTTCTTTCTTTTCTTCTGAAAATATATCATGACTATTAAAATATTCAAAAGGTTTCCAGAAGTCAAACGTGCCCCCTAGACCAGGGGTCACTAACCTTTTGGACCTCAGGGACCACCAAACTCATAATTTTAAACCCCGGGGACGACTAACATGAATTTTGACTGAAGGTGGCTTGCTGATGTTGGTGGGAGAGAGAGAGAGAAAGATCTGATCTAACCTCTCCCTCTCCCTCTCCTTCCCCCCCCCCACACACGGAGGGATGGTATTAAAATTTCTTAACAACCAGTTCTGTGAGCATGGCCTAATTTGTGGGTGTGGTTTAGTGGTCATGTGACTGGCTGGGCATGGCTTGTATGTAAATATTATAAATATTTATATAAATATTGATTTTTTTTATAAAAAGGAGCAACTTCTACCCAAAATCAAGCAAAACAGGCAGGTAGATTGAATTGCTCACAGAATCACAGATTTAATCAGAGATTTATCTATCTGCCATCAGCTAGCTGAGTCTGTCACATAAAATTTGCTTGCAAGCAAACTCATAAAACTTGCTAGCAAGCAAATTCACAAAATTAACTCACAAAATCATGTATGTAAATATTGAATTTTTTTATAAAAAAAGAGTAACTTTTACCCAAAATCAGGCAAAGCGGGCAGGTAAGTTGAGTTGATCATAAAATCACAGATTCATTCAGAGATCTATCTATCTGACATCAGCTAGCTGAGTTTGTCACATAAAATTTGCTTGCAAGCAAGTTCATAAAATTTACTAGTGAGCAAATTCACAAAATTAACTCACAACACACAATGTATGTAAATATTGAATTTTTTTTTATAAAAAAGAGCAACTTTTACCCAAAATCAGGCAAAGCAAGCAGGCAGATTAAATTGCTCACAGAATCACAGATTCATTCAGAGATCTATCTATCTGCTGTCAGCTAGCTGAGTCTGCACTGCTTCAGTCCTAAGGAATGTTTGGTTATATTTAAAAGCAAAGCCAAAGATCTAAAGATTAGCTAGAAAGCAAGAAATCCAACGATTTTCTGCTTTCTAGCTAATCTAAATCTCCCCGCACAGCAAAACAGCTGATGGTTGGAAAAAAGAAAAATAGCAATTTATCAGGCAAGTTTGCCTGGTAAGAAGTGAGTGGGTGGGGAGGGTTCCCACGGGCCGTGTGGGAGGTGCAGCTTTGTGTTCCTGTGCAGTCTGGATTAATTGCTTGGGGGGGGGGTACTCTGGGGGTGACATTTCTCTGTGGACCACCAAAATTTTCTCACAGACCACCAGTGGGCTGCAGCCCACCAGTTGGCAATCGCTGCCCTAGACAGAATCACATGCATACAGTTTTCTGTAGTAGAAATTTGAACATCTGAAAATATTTTAGATAGGAAGAAATGATATAAAAAAGGGAATGTGAAGGAGAATAACTTGGCTTGTTAGAATGTGCTGCAACAGGTCCAGGAAGTACTTTAGTGAGAATGCTTCGAGTTGTGTGATATCTGGCCTGATGTTAAGCAATTTAGTAATTGTTTCCTAGCAACCAAGGAAAGGCACCTGGCAAGAATACTGCTGGGGATGTGAAGTAAAAGATGCCAAGAGCTTTTTGCTCCAGGATTATCCCACCATTGTCAAATTGTGGACTGTAAATGATCTTACTATGCTTGGAGAACCACATTCCTCCCTAATGTTATGGGTAGGGTTAAGGTTGATATAGTGCTTAAGGCATCAGGCTAGAAACTAGGAGACTGTGACTTCTAGCCCTGTCTTAGGCACAAATTGGGTGGCCTTGGAGACCTTGGAGCAGTTACTTTCTCTCAGCTCTAGAAAGGAAGCAACAGCAAACCACTTCTGAAAATCCTTCCCAAGAAAACTGCAGGGACTTGTGCAGGCAATCTCCAAGAACTGGACATAATTGAATAGAAGAAGAAATAAAATCTACAACCACATTATACCAATTTAATAAGGTTATAGGCTTGCTCCTCATTTATTTAGTATAATTTAAGGGCACTTTTGGGAAGTGGGAATCTACTTGCTGCTTCAGGGTCTTGGTTTAAAGCTATCACTGAAAAATGTGAGTAAAACCAGAATATGGATGGATGTTTGTGTGAAGGACTTGAGAATTTTGCTTTGGTAGTGATGACAAGTTCTTTGCCCAATATGTTGAAAATACTTAGCCTTGCTCTAACTGAGGGGCCTCAGAAACTAAAGAATAAAGCATATTTTGAAAGCCGAAAATCCACTCTCTCCTCCCCCCATCAGTTTAAGCTTTCATAAGTTGTACTGTATTTTGCACTGTGTCCGAATCAGGTTTCTCTATCCTAAAGTGTCTCAGCCAGTGGAAAAAATAGCTGACTGTCAGAACTAAGAAACTAAGCATGCTTGAGGCTAGTGGGAAGACCTTTATAAGGTCTACAGATTAGACTGGGAAGTTCTAAAACAGGCATTAGCAAAACATTTTTGTCAAGAGAATTACATGAATATGGTCTTATAAAATCAAGAGGACTTAAATTTAACTTGAAGAAGACATTACTTTTATCCTTTATATGTAGATATTCATATTCGTAGTTTATACAGTATTTCTTTTATTTGATGACTATATTTAGGATGGATCTTGAAAGCATCTGGTCACAAGTTTTAAAGGATGTATATGTATGTAAAACACACACACACCTCTCCATAAAATACTCATTCCAGCATTCCCTCATTTTAGTTTCATCTCAAATAATTTAATAACTTTTATTTTCAATTTCACTCATTCCTTGTTTAATCCTCTTTGCCCATTTTTATTTCTTCTATAAACCATACGCATTTTCTCTGCAAAACTATTCAATGCTTAGCTATATTCTTGGCAACCAACTATATACATTTTTATCCTTTTTTTTTCACAACAATCATTCTCTTATTCACATTTTTCTCTTCCATCACCTCTTACATGTCACCAACCACCCTTTCCCATACTATCCCTTCCTGTGACATCACACCCTTGTCTGGTAGCCTGCAATGTAATTATTTTATTTCACTCCAGTCCAAAAGTTAGGTAGCTTCTACATTCTCTTTCTTTACATTTATTTTATATTTGTTCTGCTGGAGATGAAAAGGGGATAATTGCTTGGTGCAGAAGGAAAGATCTTTCCCACTTCACCTCACAACTGCCATCTCTCATGACTGTCAGCTCCTTATTTTTATGTATGGGTTTAGTGATCTTCTGAAAGACAGAAAAACCCTTGTTTAAACATAGTCCATGCAACAGTGACAGGTGCTGAAAGATTTCTCCCATTTCATCATGCTAATCATCTAGCACTATAATATATTTTCCTGGCTTACAGGTGGTGGTGGAGTGAGCTCACTCTTTACCAGATAAGTCTCCAATCCCCTGGATCTGATTCATACAAACAGACTTTCACACATTTGTGTCACAAATAAATAGTTCCAAAGCATCAACACCAAATTTTCTTCCCACTGAATGGTGGTGGTGTGATCCTTTCAAGTAAAATAAAAAGAATAAACAATTAGATGGTAAACATACTGGGAGATTTCTCAACTCTTACAACCAGTATAAAAGTGTAAAATTTTTTTTTTTCATGTCAGTACATGTCAGCCCAACTCATGTCAGCATCATGAAGCACATCTTCAACTGTAGATCATGTCCACAATCAACATTGTTTCAGGATAAGAGAGAAGATGCTAATGTAAAACTGGAACTAATTAAAAATTTAACCTGCATATATTTTGGGCTAGGAAATCCAGTATAAATGCCCTTAGGTTTATAGAAACCTAATACATAGAATATAGACATACAGATATATTTTTGTTCTTCACTGGTATTTTATACCAGTGACAGCAGGAGGAGAGTATGTTTGACCTGAAAGTTAAGATGGTGGTTGTGATACCAAGACTGAAGTCTTCCCCTTTTGTTTGTATACCTCTGATTGATAATGTCATGAATGAAAGCAAAATATATGTGTCCCAGAGGTGGTATTCAGCAGGTTCTGACCAGTTCTGGAGAACTGGTAGTGGAATTTTTGAGTAGTTCGGAGAACCAGTAGTAATCTTCCCCCTGGAGTGGGATGGGAATGGGGATTTTACAGTATCCTTCCCTGCCATGCCCAACAAGCCACACCAAGCCACGCCCAACAAGCCATGCCCACAGAACCAGTAGTAAAAAAATTTGAATCCCACCACTGATGTGTTCCAGGATAATGTTGCAGGATCCAATCTGTTATGGACTAAGCCAACGCAGCGATACAATCCTAAACAGCTTTACTTTAAAGCAGGCTTGTAATCCTGCACTTCTCATTGGCCCGTAAATAGCAAGCCGTGATTGGTCGTTTTTGGCCAGTCTGATTGGCTGTTAATGGGGCCCCCTGAGTGGACGCTTGTGAAAGCGGTAAACTCAAATCATTGGTTGTTTTGACAGCAGCCAGCTCTATAAAAGAACTGCTGCTGCCCAAGTATTTTGCTCTGTTCTTTCTTTACAATAAAGAGTTGAAGTCACCGTTCGATGTCTCATCTCCATTCCTTGCGCCCATGCCCAGGACTTAACACTGGTGATGAGGATGGGATGCAGAGACGATAGAGCTGACTAAGTACGCATCGAACAAGACAGAGCACGTGGTGAAAGAGCGCACACAACAAACGGCAAGATGACCAGCGATGCCATAGCACCCGCTCCATTTGACCCAGCAACCGAAGACTGGGACTCGTATATAGATCGCTTCCAGATGTTCCTGGAGACAAACAATTTAAAAGATGCTATGCCTGGCAAGAAACGAGCGGTGTTCCTGACTCATTGCAGCCCAGCCGTTTTCAAAATGGCTAAAGCACTGGCAAAACCAGCGGAAGTGAAGACCATGGATTGGGATACCCTCGCCCCAATCCTCCGGGCCCATTACACACCCGCAGTACCTACACTGATACGAAGACACAAATTTTACCAGAGGGACCAACGGGAGGACGAGACCATTGGGAATTTCGTAGCCGACCTCCAGAACCTAGGAGGCCTTTGTGGTTTTGCAAACTTCGAGGAAGCCCTAAGAGACCGCATAGTTCTGGGACTAAATGCACCACACGTGCAGAGTAAACTGATGGCGAAAGGTGACATCAGCCTTACAGATGTCATCGCCGACGCTACTGCCACAAAAGCAACCAGGAAGTCAGCCGCTCGAATGCGCCGAGCGAACGCACCGCTTCGCCAACTCGCTAACGATAGCCCACTCGCCACTGAGAAGCATGCTACCACCACCCACCACGAAGACCTCGAGTCATCCTCAGACAGAGAGGAAGAGGAGGTCAACTGGCTCCACTCAGAACGAGAGCAAAGGAACCAGAGACATCCGCGCCAATGTGCTGGTTGCGGGGCAAACCACCCACTATCGGACTGCAAATTCCTCGATGCACTCTGCCGTACTTGTGGAAAAAGAGGCCACATCACAAAAGTCTGCAGAAACAAGCAAGAGTCCAGCCCCAGCCGAAGGGAGAACAACCTCCGTCGGGAGACAGGCAAACCTCCTGAGAACCAGGACCATCTGGACCTCCAATGGAACAACCACTACTACAACAGAAATCGAGCACCTGCCTCTCCAACGAGACGAGAAGAGGCCCATCAAATCATTATTATCGACCACACTTCATCGTTCAATGCAAGAAAGATCCGCGTAAGGGTTGCTATTGAGAATCGACCGTGCGTGATGGAAGTCGATTCGGGATCATCCCTTTCGATGGTATCCTGGAAAACCCTCAAACAGCTGATCCCTGCCATCTGCCGCCAGGACCTCAGCATGCAATGAATCATCCTGAAAGACTACCAGGGAAACAGAATTCCAGTTGTCGGTTCCAGCCACGTCCAAGTATCCTTCAAGGACCACACAGCAATGCTTCCCCTGACTGTCGTCGATTGTGACCGACCCAGTTTGTTAGGGTTACAGTGGTTTGACCCACTTGGGATTGAACTAGCCGGAATACACCAAACCAGAAATGACGACTGGGAAGAGGCTCTCATCCAGGAATTCCAGGACATGTTCACAGGAACATTAGGCAAGTACAAGGGGACCCCTAT
>BHEV01043142.1:0-17082 GCA_004319985.1 Emydocephalus ijimae
AATGGAAAGAGGTTTTATGTATTTAATGGTTAATGATGGTTTGTTTGTCTTTAAAATCAATAAAATTTGTTCAAAAAAAAATATCACTGAAATAAGTTAGGCCAACCCAAACATTTGGCAACTCCTTTCATTTCTGACAATAACATCTAGTCAGTGATATGATATGCTGTTGTCATTCTTAGTTTCACTCTGATTTTAAGTAGGGAGTATGGAAACCTTGACAGTAATGATGTCATGTTGTATGTCTTCTTTTTCCTAAATATTCGCTGGCAGTTGTGAAAAGTAAACTTATGGAGAGATATGCAAGTTAGCAGTGGATGAACTGGATGATAGCAGAGATGGCTCTTGGAAGGTCTGAAGTGTCAGGCGGATGACAAATCAGTAGGTTGAGATCAGTGGTGGGATTCAATTTTTTTCTTACTACCAGTTCTGTAGGCATGGCTTGATGGGCTGGCAGGGGAAGGATACTGTAAAATCTCCAGTCAAAGGTGATATTTTCTGGTTCTCCGAACTACTCAAAAATTTGGTAGAAAATTTTCTCCAGAACTGTTTAGAACCTGCTGAATACCACCTCTGGTTGAGACCAACCTGAACCTTTTATGACCTTTTTCTAAAAAGAAGAACTGAAATGGTGGTTTGTGGATTTAATGACTGAGGCAAATGAGGATTTAAACATAAGGAATTGAAGAGAACTCTTCTAGAAGAGTTAAGAGGGATGTGATATGATAGGGTTGTCATTATATTTCATAGCTTTAGTATTTTTCTCTCCTGTTCATTTTGTTTGCACCTATTCCTTTTATATCTTTTTCTTTAGATTTGTCTTTTACTTTATGTAAAATCCACAGTAAATATAAATAAAAAAGATTGAAATTAACTTGATGACACATAAACAATAAATCAATTGATTGATTACATTCTATATTAAGCAATTAGCCCTTTTCAGATGTTCATTTATGAGAAAACTCTACCTTTTCATGTATTCTCAATGGTTCTGATCCTAGAAAAAAATTGATGAGTATGAAAGGAACTTGTTTACCATCTATATTATAAAACCTAAAACAGCTTGCTTCAAACTCAAACTGAAAATCCAGCAGTATTGCTAAAACATAACACAAATTTGGACTGACGGACTTCTGTGTTCTTGTAGCTATTTCACACATTCATAAATGACCCCTGAAAAGGTGTACTGTGAGTTTCACAAGCTATAATGAATTAAAATTGACTTTATTTATTGTCATAAGACAAATAAGTGATCACATTTATGGGAATCTCACGGTAAGTACAATTTGCTGAATGATTATTGTTCCTGAAATCAGCCAGGAATGAGGCTGGAACAAATATTCAGTGTCTGTTTCTTCTATTTATTTCAGAATAAGTAGGATGTCACTTTGAATAGTGAGATGGGTGGCAAATAAACAAAAAAATAAGACTACATTATTCTCGAAAGTTTCAAGTACACTTAAAAGTGCACGAGCTTCCTGCTCTACATCTTACAAATTATTGTAGAAAGTCAGCAATTACCCCCGCAGAAGAATCAGTGGTGGGATTCAATTTTATTTACTACTGGTTCTGTGGGTGTGGCTTGGTGGGCGTGGCAGGGGAAGGATACGGTAAAATCTCCAGTAAGAGGTGGTATTTGCCAGTTCTCTGAACTACTCAAAATTTCTGCTACCGGTTCTCCAGAATTGGTTACAACCTACTGAATACCACCTCTGAGAAGAATGAAATATTTTGGGAAATATTAAAAGGCAGACTATTATATTTCCCTAAAGGAGAAATGGAGAAGCATGCTCTCAAAGACAGAATGCAGATTCAATCTTTCTTAATGTTCCCCAGCAGATATTTTGTGCCCATTAAGAAAGACTGGGCTAGCCTATTCAGAAAGCAGCCCCAGTTTCCCTGTCCCAAGTAGAAGGCCAGCTTTTAGAAATGCAAATTTGGTAATCCATTCAGAAAGACTTGGTCAAGACAGAAACTCAGATTAGCAACAAACAAAAGGTTGACAAAATTAGCTCAGATAAGCATCTAGGAGTTACATTTCCTCTTTTGTCTATAGAGCCAGCTATGACCCCTACATAACCCTTGCATGACCCCAAAGGAATCTGATATCAGCCAAAAGAATATTAAAGGACATGTTCTTGCACAGGAACAGGAAGCTAAAATACAAATCCAAAATAAAGTATAAAACCTCCCACTCTCAAATCCATTTTGTCAGCTGCACCAGAACCACAAACCTTGGTGTTTCTGTTCATCATTTTCCAATCAGCCTCCATGTTTCCAATGTCTTTCTCCCAGCTTGGAAATGAACCAGATGGATATCTCTTCCAACATTATCTGATAATGTTGATCAGCAGATAATGTTGATTAGCCATGGAAAATAATAAGGGAACATATTAGTCTGTTCTCCAAAGGTTTTCAATAATCTAGATTTCTAATTGCACATTATTAAAAAAAATAGATTTAATGTTGGGTTCTTATGTTAGTGGTGTGAACAAATTTACTTGTGCAAAAAAAAATACAGATTAAAGGAACCCAAGAGTCAGTATGGCACCCAAAACAGATTGCTAGCTCAAAGAATGATATATGAGTAAATTTTAGTCTTTGAGAAATGCTGAATTGAAACAATTCCTCCCCTACTCCAGTTTTAATATATTTTGCACATTATTCGTTTTGCACTGTATTTATTTATCTTAGTAGAAATTCTCCTCATTCCAGGGGATTAAGTTGACTTTCTTTTCATTTCTTTTAATGTCAACCAGTTTCATCTCTCTCTGTAAGAAGAAATAAAACACCTGAAGAGTTTAGGTAGATTACTAGCATTTTAATACCTTCTTTAAACATGGGTTTCAAAACAAGCATCTTGCTTTCATTAATTTTGTTTAGATATACTCCCAGACAAATCTTGACAGCAACAGGAAGCTTGTTCTGAAAAAGAACTTTTATATAGATGCATTTTTCTATAATCATTTTTTCAAATGGAAGACACTGGAAACCAAAGCTTCCTTTTGAGTTTAATTTTCATTTTTTAAATGTCATACTAAACTTCTAGAAGGGTGAAAGAAAGTCATAAGATCTTGGCAGCAATTTTAACGTCAGCATTCAGAAGTAGTGCCAAATAATACTGATAGATGCATGAAATTATTTTGTTATGGTTGGTAAGGAGGTTTTGAGGATTAGGGCAATATACAATGCTCCAGATGAGTAATCTAATCAATGTTTCAATTAATTTATACTCCATGTTCAAATTGGTTTTTTAAATTAATAAATCCTCCAAAGAGTATTGCAATACAGCTCTATAAGCACTGGATCATTTCTCAACAGAAATATAAAAAAATCCAGAACTTCTCTTTCGTTTTTCAAAATATTGGGAACTGAAACTGCATTATGTTGCAAGCTTGGGTTAAACAGACACAGGTAATCTGATGTTTTGCACTATTGTAGAATTACTAGCCATTACAGTTCTGGCACTTTGGTGCAGACCAAGACAAGAATGAACCAGTTTGCAGAGTCATAGAATCACAAAATAATTATACTTGCATAACTGTATAGCAGTTATCTATTTTATAAGACCCTGTTACACATAATTCATTTCACATTTGAAAGCAGGTAGTCCTATTACAACTGGTCACAAGAATTAACAAGAAATAGACAAAGAAAAGGAAGAAAATGAAAAATCAGAGGTGACAGAGATCACCTAGCCCACATTTGATAAGCCATAATCCTCAGATACTGAAATTTAACTTTAAAAAAAGAACAGATCTTTCGCTATTCTAGTTAGTGAGACACAAAGAAAATATGACCACAGTTATTCCCATTTTAAAATAAAAGCCTATGAGGTATTTTAGCTCATTTATATGCAGTCTTAGAAATAATTGCTATATTCAATCTGGAGAAAGAAGTTTCTCATATTACAGAAAAAAATGCAATTCTTTTTTAAAATTATACCTGATAGGAATTGTTTGCTCTCCCATGAAAAAATAATCACCAATGCAAAATTTTGGTGCTAGCAAGGTTGGATAATTTTGTGTTTACTCAGAAGAAAAGATACAAGGAAAGAGAAAATATTGCAATATTTTTTAATCAGTTATTGGAAAATTTCTAAATATTGAAAAACATTGTCAAAACATTCAGATAAAGTTAATCATTATATACAATTTGCAGACAGTGGGAAAGAAGCCAGGACATTGAGAGAGAATTATGTTGATTTACCAATGGAAGAATTGCATTTCATTCCATGCATTTATAACACAGTGTTATTATCAAATATCCTTTCATGATAACTTTTGTTTCATTTTTTAAGAGAAAAATGGCAGGTACTTGTGGGAGTTAATTGTTGTAGTAGGCTCATCTATTAATTACTGGAGAGTGTTGTGGTTTTCAAGGAGATTCGACTGCCATTTGTCAGAAATAGTGTAGGGTCTCCTGCTTAGGCTGGATGACTTACAAGGTCCCTTCCAATTCTGATGATCTGTATCTGTATCTGTATATGCACACAGAATGTTAACAAAAGTATAATGTCTTTTTCATTATACCATGATACCAAGATGAGTACAAATACAAATCAGCATCTATATTTATCGGTTAGTGGTAGTTTAGGGTAGTTAATTTCTGCCATTCTTCATACTGTAATTCTAACCATGATAGTGGATTAGAAGAGTCAATAAACCTTCAGTTGCATGAACATTCAACTACAATAAAAGGCAATGCAAAATAAATGCAAGAAACATTAAAAGAAGAGAAAGGGAGTTCTACAATTCTGACTTCAGCATAGTACCCTAAGAAATGGGCCTTGTCTCAAATCCCACCTATCCTGCAGCTTAAAACATTTTTTGCACAAAACATATTGAATTCAGTTCCATAGCTCCCGAGAACTGGAAATCACCATGCAGTAGGATTCCCATGTGTCATGTTTTATGAGTGTTTTCCCCATACCTTCTTTCAGACCTGCAGGCTAAATGCATGGAAATAGGCCTTGCTTGTATACTCCTGTCTTTTTCTGTTTTAGCCTTGCAAATGTTTTAGCGAGTTTTTCTTGTTGCATTCAAAGCTTTCTGAATTTCCCTTTTTTACTCCAGCCTTTCTTGTTAAGAATTATATGTTACTGTTTGAAGGGGACAATTAATTTAGCAAATAGAATGAAACTATATGATTGAATGTCACCTTTACCCCTTAAATATGGAAGAGTATGATTTCCAGTCTCTGATTTTTCTGAAATCAAAGAGGAGATCCTTCCTTCCTTCCTTCCTTCTGTTACGAACTAGCAGGCTCGTAAGCCTTCAAACCTGACTGGCTTTTCACAAGCAGGCTCGAAATCCTGCATATTTGATTGGTCCGTGAACAACGGGTCATGATTGGTCATTCCGGACGGATCCGATTGGCTAGTTAACGGGCTGCCGCGATTGGACGTTCCAAGCATGGCAAACTTAAACCATTGGATGCTTTGACAGCAGCCAGCTCGATAAAAGGAGCTGCTGCTGCCATACGTGTTGAGCTGCTTTCCCGAAGTCACTAATAAAGAGTTGGAGTCACTATTCGATGTCTCATCTCTGTTATTGTGTCCATTCTCCGAGATAGAACACTGGCAACGAGGATAGGATGCGGAGACAATAAGAGCTGACTGAGCACTCGTGAAGTAATGACAGAGCACGTGGCTGACAACGCACAGAAAATGGAGAATGACCAGCAGCGCAATACCACCCACTCCATTTGACCCAGCAAATGAAGATTGGGACTCGTATATGGACAGGTTCCAAATGTTCCTGGAAACCAACAATCTGAAGGACGCTACGCCTAGCAAGAAACACGTGGTGTTCCTAATGCATTGCGGACCCGCCGTTTTCAAAATGGCAAAGTCAACTCCAGGTCTTCCCTATCAATGGTTTCCTGGAAAACTCTCAAGCAACTGATCCCTGACATCCGCCGCCAGGATCTCAGCACCCAGAGACTTATATTAAAGGACTATCAGGGCAATCGAATCCCGGTTGCTGGTTCCAGTCAAGTCCAGGTCTCGTTTAAAGACCACACCGCAACTCTACCTCTCACTGTCGTTGAGAGGGACCGACCCAGTTTATTGGGATTTCAGTGGTTCGCGCCATTAGGAATCGAATTGGCAGGCATCAACCAGACTGTAAGCGAAGACTGGGGGACGGCTCTCATCCGGGACTTTCAAGAAGTCTTCACCGAACAATTAGGCAAGTACAAGGGGTCAGCCATTTCGTTTAATCTCTGCCCTGATATCACACCCATCCGCCTAAAGCCACGCCGAGTTCCCTTTGCTCTCAAACCAAAAATTGACGAGCAACTGGACAAATTAACAGTACAGGGCATGCTTGAACCCATCGACCACGCCCAATGGGAGACCCCAATTATAACCCCCATAAATCTGTGGAGATTACAAGGCCACCCAGAATCACGCACTTCAACAGAGCGCTTACCCAGTACCCGTGGTCCAACACCTTCTCCACTCGCTTGGGGGTGGAAAAGTATTTGCTAAGCTTGACCTAGCCCAAGCATATCAGCAGCTGCCAGTAGACGCAAAAACCGCAGAAGCCCAAACAATAGTCACACATTCAAATGTAACAGACTTCAGTTCGGAGTAAGCGTAGCACCTGGCATTTTTCAAAGTTTGATGGAAAGGTTGCTGCAGGGCATAAAAGGAGTTGTACTCTATTTCAATGATGTATTAATAGCTGCCCCTACAAGAAGTCAGCTAGAAAAACGCCTAAGAACTGTCCTACAAAAGTTCCAGGATGCAGGACTTAAAGTCAAGAAAGACAAGTGCCAATTATGCACTGAGAGGGTTGAATTTCTTGGCTATCTTCTTGACAAACATGGTATGCACCCTACCGAAAAGAAATTAGCAGCTATTAAAAATGCTCCAAGACCTAGAAACAAGACAGACCTCCAAGCCTTCCTGGGCCTTATTAACTTTTATAACATCTTCCTACCCCAGAAGGTGACTGTTGCTGAACCCCTGCATAGGCTCCTCAACAAGAAGGCTTCCTGGTTTTGGGGACGTCGAGAGGAGCAAGCTTTCCAGCAAGTCAAAGACCTCCTAACATCAGATGCAGTGTTAATCCAATATAACAAGACACTACCCTTGACTGTGACTTGTGACGCTTCCCCTTTTGGAGTTGGAGCCATCCTGAGCCACGTGTATGGGAGATCCTTTTCCATAATCACAGACCACAAGCCATTGCTTGGCATTTTGGCAGGGGATAAACCAACTCCCCACATACTATCACCAAGAATGACATGATGGTCGGAGTTCTTAGCCGCCTACGACTACCAGTTAACACATCGTCCAGGGAAAACCATTCCCCATGCTGACGCCTTAAGCCGTTCACCATTACCTGAGCTCCTAGACGACCCAGCTCCTACGCTATCCACGCTACAAATTAAGATGCTTCCCTCACCTCCACTAACTGCGCAGGATATTGTGTTAGAAACAAAAAAAGACCCTTGCTTGGTGCGAGTCCTCAGCTGGGTGGAGAGGGGATGGCCAGAAATTGAACCCAATGACAAATTCAAACCCTTCAAAAGCAGACAGACAGAGCTTTTCTCCCAAAAAGGGTGCGTGTTGTGGGGAGACCAAGTAGCCATTCCAGAAAAACTTCAATGCAGAGTCCTGAAAGTGCTGCACGATGGACACCTGGGCATCATACAAATGAAAGCGCTGGCAAGAAGTTACGCCTGGTGGCCAGGTATGGACAGACAAATCAAAGCCTGGGTTGCCACCTGCAGCAAATGCCAAGAAACACGTGCGGCTCCACTAAAAGCACCAACAACGGAATGGGAGACGCCCAGGGGTCCATGGTCCCGCATCCACATCGATTTTGCGGGACCTACAAAGGGACATACTTTTCTAATAACAGTGGACGCCTACTCGAACTGGCTCGAGGTAAACGAGATGAAGACCACCACCACAGAAGTGGTCATCAAAAAACTGAACAGACTGTTTGCAATGCACGGATTTCCAGATGTCTTGGTTTCCAACAATGGCCCGCAGTTTACCACCTTGGCGTTTGAACAATACCTAGCGGACCAGGGGATACGTCATGCCCTGACATCACCTGCTCATCTGGCAGCCAATGGCAGAGCTGAACAAATGGTTCAGTTCACGAAAACAACCGTACACAAAATGGACCAAGGAAACATCCACGACAGAGTCACCAGGATGCTCCTTCTCCAACATATTACACCAAACAGCACCACGAACAAAAGCCCAGCCGAACTCCTGATGGGCAGGAAACTTAGATCACATCTAGATCGCCTACATACTGCCTACACCCCAGAAAAGCCCCTGGGGTCCAGCAGCAAATATTGCACATTTAAGGTAGGAGACCTTGTATTCGCAAAGAACTTTACAGGCAACCCATTGTGGGTCCCTGCCAAGATAACACAAATTACGGGTCCCCGTTCCTACCGATTGGAAACCACAGATGGAAGATTGTGGAAACGCCACATCAACCAGCTGCGTTCAAGGCTGACAACCACCTCCTCCATGAACTCTGAAATTGAAACCAGAGGAGGAAGGGAAACCGAGGATTTTGGAAACGAACTAACAGTTGGTCCCGGACACACAAACCCACAGTCCGCACAATCAAGCCCAGCATACTCACCTGCTGAAGAGGAGCCGTGGCAGATGGTCATCTCTCCAGGCAACAGCAGCCAAGCGGGTGCAGTGAGTCCAGAGGACCCGGACGAAAGGAACGAGGGAAACGTTGAAGGCATCCCCGAGTCACCTCCAAGGATACCCAGAATAGAAGCTGGGTCACCATTAAACAGTCAACCAGAACCAGAATCCGAGTAAAGGCTGGTTGAACAACGCAGGTCAGGTAGACAGGTGCGAAGATCTGCCTACCTGCGTGAATACATCACCCCACCCCGAGACGAAACCTAGAGGGGAATTCTGGGAGTTGAAGTCCACCAGGCTTCAAGGGCCAAGGTTGGACAGCCCTGCTCTATGATGACTATTGTCTTCCAAGGGCTTGTATACAACATGTGATAGAGGAGTTACCCGGGGAGTTCAAATTCAACAACAACTATCATTTCCTTTAGTTCCATGCAGAGATAAATTACATAGACAGAAGAAGCCTCAAAAGAATCTCCAAAGACTCTGAGGCCTTATGCAGGAAGGTGTAGAACTTGGAACACAGGTAAATTTTTCTTCAGTCCTTCCATTTAAGGGTTACATAGCCAAAAGAGTGTTAGGCATCCAGGAATTCTGTAGCTTTTTTGGGGGGGGGGTTTAGCTTGGTCTAGGGTACTCAGTTTCCCAGTTGAAACTATGGTTAAAAATGTACATGTGTTGTACAATTTGTGAGATCAGACCAATCAGCCAGCAACAGGCACATAGAGATAAACTTCTATATGCTATTCAAAAAAAGTATGTGATCCAAAAGCCATAAAGGAAACCAAAGTTCCAAAACATCCCCTTGCCAGCAATCAACACCCATATATGTGGGGATTAACATCAGGATTAATATCAGATCAACAATCAAGCAATAAACAATAACAAAATCAAGGAACCACCAACTCAAAGAAACAATCAAACAGCACGATAAATGATGTTGATGTCCAGTCTACAGCACAGCCCTTTCAACAGTCTGCAAGGAGTATAAATGCTTCCACTCCCCACCATTCAGTCAGAGCTGTAGAAGCTTCTTGGATGAGAAGTGAAATATCTTCAAAGAAAAACCAGAAAGTCCAATTGCCTCTTGAAAAAAACCCTTGGGGCAATCATGACCTGGATGACTGAGAAACTTCATAGACGTGGCTTGCCATAGTGCTTAATTATGTGAATTCAGGGGGGTTCTTGGAGCTGCAAAAGGTTTTAGGAGGTGCATGCTTCATTCAGACCATGTGCTCCTGTAAATGTGATAATTTTGGATGGTACAATCCAGTGGTGGGATTCAAAAGTTCCCACCACCAATTCTGTGGTGTGGTTTAGTGGGCTTGGCTGCAAGGGTGGGATTGCGCAACTCGCACAACTTGTGTGATGGCGCATGTGCCAAATGCACACTTTGCGCATGCGTTAAAACAGTAAAAACTAAGCTACTGCACCACTCAGCTGTTTAGCACAGCAATCTGTTCTTCCACGCCAAACAGCTGAGAGGTTAAAAAGGATCAAGGAGAAAGGGCAGGCGGATGAGCCCAACTGCAGAGCGTTGGAGTATACCGGTTGTCTGCTAGCTGATCTTCAGCATTACCAATACTCCATAACCGGGCTGAACTGATAGAATACCACCACAGGTACAATCCCATCCAAACTTTTTAGTGAATGGTGGATTGCCTACTTAATCTGGTTTCAGATTCAACTGGTAGACATTCCAGTAGGGTTATCTTACTTATTGTACATCCACAAAGACCAAGTGCTCAAATGTTCTGCCTGCACACCCAACAAATCTCACCTGTGCCCAATACATAGTTAACATGGTAGGAAACTGACATTGGTAATTTATTACTGACTATCAATTGCCACTTTGATTGTTTTACTTAAGCCACCTAGAGTTGCATTGCTGCCATACAAATTCTATAAAAAACAAAAAGCAAGTAAGTATTAGTGTCCTGTCAATTGGAGCCCAGGTTCTTTCCTGAAAGTGTTTCTGAGGTCTCTTTCATTTTTAAAAAATATAATTATTGTAAATGAGCATAGTCCTTTCTAATTTGGGGACAATCTTTTGGGAGAAAGAAAAAAGAACACCATTACCTGCATTGAGAATATATGAGCCCTGTTATTTAGTGATTTATCATGTGATAAATTGGTGTCTACAGGTGATTTGTATGCTGAATAATGATGAGAAAAATACAGTGGAATGTCTGCCATTTGTGCAGCAAACCCAGTCACCCAAGTCTGTCTGCCTTGGTACATGCTAAATTATTGGCCAAAGCTTCATACATTGAGCATGAGTCTAACCCTTTATGTTAATACAGAGATGTATTAAAATTGTTCTAAAATAAGCAGATGTGTTGGAACACCCAAAGTCTTCGAGCTTACAATTTCCAATGTTTTAATTAGAGCTGATGAATGACTAATTTGCAGTGCATAATTTACTGAAGAAATCAAGGCTCTTTCTGCTTGTATACTTGTGTAACAACTGCGAGCAGATTGCAGTTTCTTCCATTGAGCTCATTATTCAAATTTAATCCACCACCGTGGTTTTTTTTAATGGTGTGCTTTGATTGCAAACAGTTTGTTGTGACTGTTCAGTGTTTGATATTTGGTTGGCTGTTGGCACCTACATAAGACATACAGAGTATTACTTCTCTTTCCTAATTAGATTAAGAAGTCTCTTACAACATGAATGAGGTTTGCAATAAACTGCAGAGAAACACATGCAAAAAAGGAAACACCAGTAATCTCTGGATTTTGAAATTACGTTGTTATGTAATTACTTACTCTCACTTATTTTACACACAAAAGAACACAAAAGTTGGTAATTTCTGAATGGAATACAGCACACGGTACATTCTAATTATCTCTATTTATTTAAAACAGTGCTTATTTTTCAACATTGTCATTGCATTATTAGAAATATTACTTAATGACATAATTTTTAGCTTTGAATGCGAACCTTAAAAAGTAGAATTGCAAAGGAATTTTGTCATAGTTTGTGTATACTACTACTGCTAATGATGACTGGTATGAAACAAATAGCAGCTTCAGTGACCTGAAGCTAGATAGATCGTGTTCATCTTAGAAAAAAAATCTGAAAATGTATCAGGTGACTGAAGCTCTTATTTTCTTTTCACAGAAAATCTTGAGTTATTAGAAACTCTTCAAAAAGAAGAAGCTTTCTGTTAAGGACTAAGCTAACATGTTCAGTAACAACCCTAATAGCTTTACTTTAACAGCAGGCTCATAATCCTGCACTTCTCATTGGCCTACGAATAGTGAGTTGTGATTGGTTGTTTCTGGCTGATCTGATTGGCTGACAGCGGGTCTCTCTGATTGGATGCTTGTTAGAGCGGTAAACTCAAATCATTGGTTATTGTGACAGCAGCCAGCTCTATAAAAGAGCTGCTGCTGCTGCCCAAGTATTTTGCTCTGTTCTGAAGTTACTAATAAAGAGTTGAAGTCACAGTTCGATGCCTCGTCTCCGTTCCTTGAGCCCATGCTCAGGACATAACACTGGCGACGAGGGTGGGATGCGGAGACGATAGAGCTGACTAAACACTCATCGAACAAAACAGAGCATGTGGCTGAGAGCGCACGCAACAAACGGCAGGATGACTAGTGGCACCATACCACCCGCTCCATTTGACCCGGCAAACGAAGACTGGGATTCGTATATAGACCGGTTCTAGATGTTCCTGGAGACCAACAATCTGAAAGATGCTACACCTGGCAAGAAACGAGCGGTGTTCTTGATTCATTGTGGGCCCGCCATTTTTAAAATGGCTAAGGCACTTGCCAAACCGGCGGAAGTGAAGACCATGGATTGGGATAACCTCGCGCCGATCCTCCAGGCCCATTATGCACCCGCAGTGCCTACACTGATATGAAGACATGAGTTTTACCAGAGGGACCAATGGAAGAACAAGAGCATTGGAGACTTCGTAGCCGACCTCTGGAACCTGGGAGGACTCTGTGGTTTCTCAAACCTCGAGGAAGCCATGAGAGACTGAATAGTTCTGGGATTAGATGACCACACCATGCAGAGCAAGATCATGGTGAAGGGAGACATCAGCCTCGCAGATGTCATCGCCGACGCTACTGCCGCAGAGGCAACCAGGAAGTCAGCTGCTCGAATGCACCGAGCGAACGCACCGCACCGCCAACTCGCTAGTGATAGTATGCCTTCCTCTGAGAGGCACACTACTACTGCCCATCATGAAGACCTCGAATCCTCCTCAGACAGCGAGGAAGAGGAGTTCAACCGGCTCTGCTCAGAACAAGATCAAAGGAACCAGAGACTTCTGTGCCAATGCGCTGGTTGCGGGGCAAACCACCTGCGATCAGACTGCAAATTCCTTGAGGCACTCTGCTGTTCCTGTGGAAAGAGAGGCCACATCGCAAAGGTCTGCAGAAGCAAGTGAGGGTCCAGTCCAAGCCGGAGGGAGAATAATCTCCACCAGGATACAGGCAACCCACCTGTAAATCGGGACCGCCTGAACCACAAATGGAACAACCACTACTAGAGAAATTGAGCACCTGCCGCTTCAACGAGACGAGAAGAGGCACACCAAACTATCACTATAGGCCACGCTTCGTCACTAGATGCAAGGAAGATCTGAGTAAAAGTCGCTATTGAGAATCGACCTTGCATGATGGAAGTCGACTCTGGGTCGTCCCTATCGATGGTCTCCTGGAAAACCCTCAAACAGCTGATCCCTGCCATCTGTCGCCAGGACCTCAGCACTCAAAGAATCATCCTAAAGGACTACCAAGGAAACACAATTCCGGTTGTCGGTTCCAGCCATGTCCAAGTATCCTTCAAAAACTGCACTGCAACACTACCTCTGACCATCGTCGATCGTGACCGGCCCAGTTTGTTAGGATTACAGTGGTTCGCCCCACTCAGAATTGAACTAGCTGGCATCCACCAAACCGGAAGCAATGACTGGGAAGAGGCCCTCATCCAGGAATTCCAGGATGTTTTCACAGGGAAGCTAGGCAAGTACAAGGGGACCCCTATATCGTTTAATCTCAGCCCCGATGTAGCTCCCATTCGCCTTAAGCCTCGTCGGGTGCCTTTTGCACTCAAGCCAAAGATTGATGAGCAACTGGACAAATTAATAGCCCAGGGTGTGTTGGAACCGATTGACCATGCCCGATGGGAGACCCCAATAGTAATACCCATAAAAGCCAGATGGATCATAAAGAATTTGTGGGGATTACAGGGCCACCCTAAATCACGCGCTTCAGCAGAGCGCTTACCCAGTACCGGTGGTCCAACACCTTCTTCACTCCCTGGGTGGCAGAAAAATATTTGCAAAATTGGACTTAACTCAGGCGTACCTACCCGTAGATGCGACGACTGCAGAAGCCCAGACTATAGTCACACACAGAGGTGCCTTCAAGTGCAATAGACTCCAATTCGGAGTAAGCATGGCACCGGGCATTTTCCAAAGTCTGATGGAGAGACTATTACAAGGCATAAAAGGCGTCGTGCCTTATTTTGACGACATCTTAATAGCTGCCCCTACTAAAGAATTATTAGAACAACGACTCAGAATGATTCTCCAAAAATTTAAAGATGCTGGCCTGAAGGTAATTAGGAACAAGTGTCAACTTTGTATGTAGAGAGTGGAGTTCCTGGGATACCTTCTCGACAGACAGGGAATCCATCCCAACGAAAAAAAACTAACTGCAATCAAAAATGCCCCAATACCTAGAAATAAGGCAAACCTCCAAGCCTTCCTGGGACTCATTAACTTTTATAACATCTTCTTGCCCCAAAAGGTGACTGCTGAGCCCCTACATAGACTTCTCAACAAAAAGGCTTCCTGGGTCTGGGGACGACGTGAAGAACGAGCATTTCAACAAGTAAAAGACCTCTTAACTTCAGATGCTGTATTAATACAATACAACAAGGCTCTACCCTTAACGGTTACCTGTGACGCCTCACCATTCGGAGTGGGAGCCATTTTAAGTCACGTCCTGCCAAACGGTAATGAGGCACCTATTGCGTTCTTTTCGAGAACTTTGTCTAAAACTGAAAGGAACTATAGCCAACTTGATAAAGAGGCTCTCACCATTGTGTCCACAATTAAACGTTTCCATGAGTATGTTTATGGGAGACCCTTTGCCATAATTACAGACCACAAGCCGCTGCTTGGCATTTTAGCGGGAAACAAACCAACTCCCCACATCTTATCAGCAAGAATGACACGTTGGTCGGAGTTTTTAGCCACATACGATTACCAACTGCAACACCGCCCGGGGAAAGCCATTCCCCAAGCTGACACTTTGAGCCATTGTCCGCTACCAGATGTCATAGATGACCCAGCTCCAACCCTAGCCATATTGCAAATCGAGACTCTTAAATCACCACTGCTGACTGCTCGGGACATCACCTCAGAAACAAAAAAGGACCCTTCTTTGGCACAAGTCTTCAGCTGGGTGGAAGGAGGTTGGCCAGACAACGAACCCAATGACACTTTCAGGCTGTTCAGAAATCGACAGACAGAACTATTCTCTCAAAAAGGCTGCATCTTGTGGGGAGACAGAGTCGTCATCCCAGAGAAATTGCAACATAAAGTTTTGAAAATGTTGCACGATGGACATCCAGGCATCGTGCGGATGAAGGCATTGGCAAGGAGTTACGCTTGGTGGCCAGTCATAGATAAGCAGATAGAGGCCTGGGTGGCTACGTGCAGCAAGTGCCAGGAGACTCGCTCCGCTCCTCCAAAAACACCCCCAACTCAGTGGGAAACACCTCGTGGTCCCTGGTCCTGTATCCACATTGATTTTGTGGGACCCACAAAAGGACACACTTTCCTTCTAACCATGGATGCCTATTCTAACTGGCTCGAGGTCCACAAAATGAAAAGCACCACCACGGAGGCAGTCATTAAAAAACTGAATCAGCTATTCACTACCCACAGATTGCCGGATGTCCTGGTCTCCGATAATGGCCCTCAATTCACTGCCCTGGCATTCAAACAGTACCTAGCAAACTGGGGCATCCGCCATGCCTTAACATCGCCAGCTCACCCTGTGGCCAACGGTAGGGCTGAGCGAACGGTCAAATTTGTAAAGAAAACCTTACACAACATGGACCAGGGAGACATTGACGACAAGATAACCAGGATGCTTCTCCTCCAACATATTACTCCAAGCAGCACCACAAACAGAACCCCAGCCGAACTCCTGATGGGCCGAAAACTTTGCTCACATCTCGATAGCCTCCACCCTGCTTACACACCAGAACAACCCCTGGGATCCAGCAGCAAGTGTCATTCATTCCAGGAAGGTGACCCCATTTTTGCGAAAAACTTCTCGGGTGACCCATTGTGGATCCCCGCTACCATAATGTAACTTACGGGCCCCCGATCCTACCGTCTACAAACTGCGGATGGAAAAATGTGGAAGCGTCACATAGACCAGCTTCGATCCAGACTAGCACCTACTCCCATCTCATCCCCTGAATCTCAAACTGGGGGGGGGAAGGGACATTGAGGGGGCTGAAAAAGAAATAGCAGATGACCTAACAATCGGAACCCAGCAGTCTACACAACCAACCACGGGATACTCACCGCCAGAAGGAGAACCGAGCCGGGAAATTGCCTTGCCGCACAGCAGCATCGCAATGGAAACAGATCCAGGGAACACGGATGACAGCATTGGCGAGAGCAGAGAGAAGAGCCCAGAGCCATTCAACGAAACAGCAGGACCATCTTCGCCACCCAGCTCAGCAAGCAGCCCACCGGAACCAGAGCCAGGACAGAAACCGGTGGAACAGTGCAGATCAAGCAGACAGGTGAAGAGACCTGCCTACTTACGAGAATACATCACCCCACCCCTCAGATGGAACCTAGGGGGGAGGGGTGTTAAGGAGTAAGCTAACATGTTCAGTAACAACCCTAATAGCTTTACTTTAACAGCAGGCTCCTAATCCTGCACTTCTCATTGGCCCGCGAATAGCGAGTCATGATTGGTCATTTCTGGCTGATCTGATTGGCTGACAGCAGGTCTCTCTGATTGGATGCTTGTTAGAGCGGTAAACTCAAATAATTGCTTATTGTGACAGCAGCCAGCTCTATAAAAGAGCTGCTGCTGCCAGGTTTTCCGGTTCTGCGTGGCTTTGGTGGCAGCAGGAATTCGCGACCGTTCGCGATTCCTGCTGCGCTTGCCACTGAGGTACCCCCAATCTAAATGGGTCAGGAGGATATGGCTGCCCTGTAGGGACAGCCGAAGAGAGAGGGGAGCCAGACAAGGGGTTGGGGGTGTCGCAGACCTCCTCCTCGTCTGGAAAAACCCCTTTTTCCCAAGGTGGTGGAGCGGCGGTCAGCAATGGCCGCCAAGAAGAAGCCTGCAACTGGGTAAGATTGTGGTGGAGGAAGCAAGAAAAGTGAAAGTGCTGGCTGAGCCGGGTCAATCAACATCTTTTAAATTCGCTGGAACTGAACTGTCTG
>BHEV01043145.1:0-11280 GCA_004319985.1 Emydocephalus ijimae
CCTCGTTTACCGCACTCGTGGCAGAGCGCGTCGCGGAATTTGCATTCGGACCTGGCATGGTTGGCTCCATAGCCAGCGCAAAGGCGTTGGATCTTTGAACATTGATCCCGGTCGGATCGCAACCGGTGGACCCCCTCTTCGTCGCTGTCTGACGACGAAGAGAGGTCCTCGTGGTGTGTTGTTGCCAGCTGTCCTTCTGCGTTGGATAAAATTTCGCCGGTCGGTGGGGTTACCGTAGTGCGGGTTCGGCGGAGTTGTGCAGCTGACTTCTTGGTTGCCTCGGCTGCCGTAGCATCGGCGATGGCGTCAGCAAGACGAATGTCGCCTTTCGCCATCACCTTGCTTTGGACACTGAGTGCATCTAGTCCCAGAACTATTCGATCTCTCAGTGCCTCTTCTAAATCGGTGAACCCGCAGGGGCCCCCCAAGTTTCGGAGGTCTGCCACGAAATCGGCTACGCTTTCCCCTTTTCGTTGGTTCCTCTGATAAAACTCGTGGCGTCTCACTAGCGTCGGCACAGTTGGCACGTAGTGTCCTCTCAGGATGGGTTCGAGGTCGTCCCAACTCATGGCCTTTACTTCTCACGGTTTGGCCAGTGCTTTGGCCATCTTAAATACGGCTGGGCCACAATGCATTAGGAACAATGCTCTTTTCTTTGCTGGGGTGGCATCCTTGAGGTTGTTCGTCTCGAGAAACATTTGGAAGCGATCCATGTAGGATTCCCAATCCTCTTGGTTTGGATCGAACGGAGCGGGTGGTACGATGCCGCCGGACATGGTTCCGTTGTTGGTGTCGTCTGTCACGTGCTCGAATTGCTTCCTGGCTTCTTCGGTTCAGACGTCTCCAAATCCCACCTTCGTCGCCAGTGTCAAGTATTGAGCATGGGTCGGAAGAAATGGAGACAGCCTCTGAACGGTGAACTTCAGCTCTTTATTTGCATAGTGACTTCTCAATTTAACAACAGTGAACTCTGCCTTATATAGGCAACCTTTTTAAATGTTAACCAATAGCGAGCTAGGAACGCTAGCTCTTTCTACCAATAACAACACTTCATTAAGGGCCAATCGGATTCCTTGAAACTAGCCAATCCGGTTTGGCCGCTTGATAGCCAATCAGAAGTGCAGGGCCAGAACCCTGCACTTTACCTCAAGCTTACATTTTATTGTATACACAACACCCACGCTAATGCATTGAGCCGTGCCCCACTTCCGGAAACCGTCGATGACCCAGCTCCAACCCTTATGACACTCCAGATTGAAACGCTACATTCACCACCGCTAACAGCCAGAGACATTGCAATCGAAACAAAATGAGATCCTGTCTTGGCACGAGTTCTTAGCTGGGTCGAACAAGGATTGCCAATAGAACAAACCCCTGACGACTTCACCCCTTTCAGAAACCGGCAAACAGAACTTTTTTCGCAAAAAGGCTGCATCCTATGGGGAGATAGAGTTGTCGTCCCAGAGCGGTTACAATGAGCAGTATTGAAAACATTGAATGACGGTCACCCCGGCATCGTGCATATGAAAGCGCTCGCATGAAGCTACGCGTGGTGGCCGGGCATCGACAAACAGATTGAATCCTGGGTAAAGACTTGTTTAAAGTGCCAAAAAGTCAGCAGTGTCCCACCTAGAGCAACTCCAACAGAATGGGAAACCCCCCGGGGGCCATGGTCCCGCATCCACGTTGACTTTGCGGGACCTACTAAAGGACATACGTTCCTCCTAACAATGTATGCCTATTCCAACTGGCTCGAGATCCACAAAATGAAGAATACTATAACCGAGTCCGTCATCCAAAAATTGAATCGGCTATTTGCAACGCACGGGCTGCCAGACGTTCTGGTCTCCGACAACGGACCCCAGTTCACCGCCCTGGTGTTTGAACAATACTTAGCGGACTGGGATATCCGCCATACGCTAACTTTGCCAGCACACCCTGCGGCTAACGGCAGGGCCGAGTGCATGGTACAATTTGTTAAAAAAAACTCTCCACAAAATGGACTATGGGGACATTGATGACAAAATAAACAGAATACTCCTACTCCAACACATCACTCCGCACAGCGTCACCAACAAGATCCCAGCTGAACTGTTGATGGAACGCAAGCTCCGTTCCCACCTCGACCGGCTTCACCCGTCCTACGAGCCAGAGAAACCCTGTGGATCTACTGGAAAATGCCATGAGTTCAAGGTAGGTGACTTAGTTTTCACCAAAAACCTCTCCAGCGAACCATTATGGGTTGAAGCAACCATAATTCAAACCACCGGGCCCAGATCGTACCGTGTGCAAACCTGCGACAGAAAAATATGGAAACGCCATATAGATCAGATTCGCTTTCGGCCACAACCCAGTTCCCGCGACTCCTGTGACTACCAAACTGAGGGGGGAGGGGATGTCGAAGAAACTGAATTCGAGATGGTGGAAAGCAGAAGCGAAGGAAGTCAGCAATCGGGTGCGATAAATGAAGAAAAATCAGGGAGGGGACTCTCCTCGCCACAGAGGAATACCTCAATGGAGGCAAGCCTGCAAAGATCAGAGGACAACAACAACAGCATTAGTGGCACCGAGTTGTCCAGTGAGGATGCAGAACCGCTTGTACCAGATATGTCCAAAAACGTCCCACCGAAACCGGACTACAGACAGGAACCGGTGGGACGGCGCAAATCCAATAGAGAGCTAAAACAACCTACATATCTTAGGGATTACGTCACCGCACCCCTCAAATGCAACCTGGGGGAAAGGGGTGTTATGAACTAATAAAAGTGCTTAAATAAAGTTTTAACAAACCTTAAGAAAAAGCAGGGTTCTAATCCTGCACTTCTGATTGGCCAATAATAACGATATCGGATTGGTCTGTTCTGGGGAATCTGATTGGCTGTTAACGAGCCACTCTCATTGGTTCAAGGGTTTAACACTTCCATGTTTCTCATTGGTTAATAGGTCAGCAGCCTGCCCTATAAAAGGGCTGCTGCTGCCCTAGGGTTTTTGCTCTGTTCAGAATGATTAATAAAGAGTTGAAGTTCACTGTTCACTGCCTCATCTCCATTCCTTGTGCCCATGCACAGAACTTAACACTTGGGACGGACAGATGAGAGAACCTGCAAAGAGAGAACTTTTTCAGTAGAAATATTGATCCCAGGGAGGGTGGGAAGGGAGAAAGCAGAGCTTAACAGCTTGAAGTATCTCCATTCTCCTTTAGAGAGGGCAAGAGGGAAGTCTTTTTTCTTTCTTTCTTTCTTTTTTGCAATGAAAAAAGGTGTTCTTGCCTGTAAGAGTGATTACAATTCTTTCCCTGTTCGCTATGATTAGAAATGGAACAATTTTTCACGACCAAATGAATCAGGATCCAGAATCCTTCGCATTTTGTTTCATTTATTTGGTTTCCTTATAAATCAGCCAGTAGGAATGGATGCTAGACCATGTAGGCAGAATGTGATAGGCACCATGTGACCTGATTTGAACCTCACAGGCTGATATATGGGTTAGAAGAAGCCATCTATCAGAATCCATGCTTTTCTAAATGTCATAATTCAGTTCGCTGCTAAAAAAAAAGACACATGCCTACAGTAAATGCATTTTTAAAGAAATGTCTTTTTGGAAATTAAATGCATATATGAATTCATCTTTGGAAGGGAAATGTATTCCAGTGATATATATTTTGAGGCTAGGTACAAAATACAGATTTAAACAATTATTTAAATACAAACTTTTGTGCTGTTTTTTTAAAAAAAACAGAATGAAGTGCCATTATTTAGTTGTTAATTAACTTCTTCACTGACATTCATGGAAAAACAGATTCTTTTCCTTAGTAATTCAACCTTGATGGTTAGAAGAAAATAGAAACTAACAAATTATGCTAAATTTTTCAAGGTTTTACCAGAATATTTTGTAACCTGCCTGTTTTCATTTACTGTTTGTGAATAAAATAGAGTCCATAAAATAAGAACACAAGAGTAAGATATTATCAGCCAAATTGATAGGGGAGGCATTTGTATATTTAAGACCAAGGTTGGGAATGCTTCAAGTTATATCAATTACATAAATAATAGGAGTTAGATAAGAAATTTAAGGTATTACCACAAGATTCATTATACAAACCTACACTGATGATTGTACCTAGTTTGGTAATGAAAAATCTGCAAGAAAACCTTCAAGCTCAAAGAGTACCAAGGATCCCACTCTACAACTCCCAAAATTTGTAACAATTATCCGCTTCTATTGTGAGTTACGCTTAAAAAGGGTGTATAATATGTAGATTGTGACTGGCATTGTCCATCAACAAAGAGAGGAAAATCAAACAGGGATTTGACACTTTCGGATAGCCAAACGCAATTTATTTGCTTGTTTGTTTTTTTATTATGAGATTTATATTGCTGCCTATTCGCACATGGCGACTCAAGGCACAAGAATGTAAAAACATCATATAAAAACAATAAAATGAATAAAAGAGAGAATCATATAATAAATTAATAAGATAATATAATAAAATAATCCCCCACCCCCGCAACAACACATCCTATGAACCATTTAATAGGCTCTATCCTGCTCTGCATTCCCCAGGCCCACAGGCAGATCCAGATCTACTTTAAATATATTCATAACTATGCAAGCAATTAACTGAATATTGTGTGACATGGAAGTTTTCATAAAACCAAACAGTAGATTAAATCAAACTAAATATTAGCATCTTTTCTTGAATGTCAAAGGGAGAAAATCAGAAGTTTTCTGATCCTATAAGCACATTGTGAAAGGCCTACTCTGTGAAAATGCTGTCTTTTTGTGTGTTTTATTCATGATGAGCATTAAACTATTCAGAATTAAAACAAAAGCCAAATATACTATCTTTCTGTACAGGCACAGCTGTCAAACTCGCGGCATCTCAAGTCGCATTGCAACTTTTTTCCCCTTCACTAAACCAGGGGTGGGCGTAACCAGCGGGTGATGCATCTGGCCTGTGGGCCACAAGTTTGACACCCCTGGTCTAAGGCATATGCAGATAGCAGACCATGTTAAAAGTCAAGTATGAATGCTTTAAGTACACAAGATCAAAAACATGGAATCAAATATCAGATAAAGCCAGAAGGTAAAACCAGTAAGTAATGCATGATTTTTCTCATCAAAGGAAAAACATCCTTTTAACTTCACCAAAACTAGTCAATATTATTATTGGCTGGCTTTTCCTCTTTTTGTGGGAGAAATGATACCCATTTTAAGGGAGAAATAATAAGTTTGAAAGATACTTATCCCAAACACTGAAAACAATTAAACAATCAAGCAAGCTATTGCTGGGAGAAGTTTCCAAGCTGTCAATAAAGTTATTCCTTAAACTCATTAATTGTCTCTGGACTGTCGTTTGTGTAATTTTATTTATACAGAGCCATGTTTTAGAATCACTACCATGTAAGATTAAATAAATTATAGGCTGGATTCAAAGACTGTTTGGATTCTGATCTAGAATTGATATGTGGTTTATTTTATAAAGGAATTATCATCCCAATTAGCCATCAGTCCTAATCAGTTAAATCTCATTTGGCTTAATGTTATTCCCTGGGAAATGTCCAAGTTAAGTCCTAATTTATCACATTCTGGTTAAGTCAAACTTATTTGACCTTATTTGTTAGTTCTGCTATATTTCCTCCTTCATTCTGTACATTTTTATCCAAAGGTTTCACCTCACAATAAGCTTTGAAAAAGAATAAAACTTTTTTCCACAGTGACTTATATAGATTAAGCCGATTATGTTATTGAAATGCATATAACCAGTTGTACACCAAATTGTTCATGTGTTATTTGCATACTGTTAAATGTAATATAAGTGTGTACTTTACTGAAATACACTAGTCATTCAAATGGCCAAATGAGCTTTTGGTAAAAAGACAGCATCTCACAATAATTTATTTATCTTGTATTACTGAACAGCAAAGAAAACATTACTGCACATTTAGTGCAGAAGACTGACAAAATCAAAAGCTTTATCCTCCCATTTCATCATTAAAATTAATATAGGTGGACTGCTACTCAGGGTTTATGAACTAAAATTATTTGTTCTGATGTGTTTCTACTGATTTTCATACCATTAGGAATATTGTCTTGCCTCTAGCATTGTTTTTACATTGACCCAATCATGATTTGGAGACGCACTTGAAATAAGGAGCTTTTTGCTGAGAAAGGGGAGTAGTTATACAGAGAGATATAGTTATCTATTTTTTCACAAGATGTATGCCCTCCTTTTGAACAGAGAAAGCAAGTGGGTTTCATAACCTGGAAAAAGGAAAAATGGGAAAATAGATGTCTTGAGAAATTGCTCCTTTATCTTGCTATATCTGCTGTTTCTGCTGAAAGATGGTCACCTCAGCTCCCCAGTCTCAAGATTACCTGACTCTTTTTCTCTTTTGGGTTGGTGCTAGGATGAAATTTACCAACTTAGGTTGTTTTTTTTACTATGTAATTATGTATGTATTTGTACGTTAATGTCAGCTTTGATTCCAGGTGACTGCCTGACTAGTCCCTGCAGACTTATTGGCAATGTTTTTAGAAGGGGGATTGCCCTTGCCTTTTTCTAGGGCTGGGAAGAAAGAGACTGGTCCAAGGTCACCAAATTGGCTTCAATATCTAAGGCAGGACTAGAGCTCCCAGTCTCCCAGTTTATACTTGGTGCCTGAGCCACTAAGCGAAACTGATGCTTTCTGGCCTTATTGACGGTAGTCCTCAACGTATAACTACAATTGAGCCCTAGGTGAGACAGTTGTTAAGAGAGTTTGGCCCCATTTTACGACCTTTCTTGCCATATTTGTTGAGTGAATCGCTGCAATTGTTCAGTTAGAAACACAGTAGTTAAATGAATCTGGCTTTCCCATTGACTTTGCTTGCCAGGAGGTCACAAAAGATGATCTCACGACGCTGCAACCATATAAACCAGTGGCCAATGAACCAGTGGCCAAGCATCCAAATTTTGACCATTTGACCATGGAGCTGTTGTAACAGTCGTAAATGTGAAAAATGGTCATAAGTCACTTTTTCTAGTGCCATTGTAACTCCCTGTTCTTCTTAGAGGAACATAACACAATAAAAAAATTCATATTCTTGGATTCTTTCCTTCCTCAACTCAAGAAGGTCTATTGTATTCAATGCATCATCTTACCATTCTGACCTCATTAACATGCACCTGTTATAATCTAATCAGTTAAATGCTATGCTGATTCAATTGCAATTTGCATAAATCTATAAAGAGGTATTTTGCATCCCCAGCCCTTTTAGACTTGTTCTTTTGCCTGAGGTACCCAATAAACTAATTGTTTCAATGGATTTGTGTGTAGACTTCTGGTTCTAAATGAACAAAGCACACATTGGCTCATTGTCATTCTAGAAGCAAAAAAACACCAGCCTACAAGAGGAGGGTTTACAAGACATCCTCCTTGATAGACTAATGCAAATTACAATTTACATTTAATCAGTACAGCTGTTCACTGATTGGGTTATGGCAGATATTTTATGTATTCATAAGATAAGAATGATGAGGCAACAGAGGCAAAATTCCTTAATTAAAATGGTCAAAGAAAGTCTCTGTTAAGATTTTACTTTCTTTTACGGTCTATCTATGTCCCAGTGTTTTTATTCTCTCTTTAGAGTTTAAATTAACATTCCTTGGTATCTAAGCATTTTATAGCTGAGCTGACACTTCTGTTTTTCGAGGGAAAGTATATTTGGGGTAATTTACTTGCCTCACTTGAGGCTCTGTTTTCTACTTGGTGCCCACTCCTCTACTTTATGCCAAGAGTTATAACTCTGCAACAAAGGAAATTTATCAGTTTAACCATTGTCATGCCCAGGTGGCTCTGGTTATTGCTCTAATTCTATTTTTGTTGCTTCATTTGATTACACAAAACTTTTTCCTTACCTTGTTTCTTTTTGTTCAGGGTGTGATTAATATAGGCTTCTCATAATAAAGACCTGATCCTTGGTGGGGAATTATATGCTATCAATTTATGTTCAACTCCTAGTGATCCACATAGATAGATTTCCAGAATGGTCTATCCTTAACCTGTTCTTTCAAGTTTCCTTGAAAGTCTATGAGACTTAGAAAGGAAGCAACAGTTAAAATGTTTTTAAAATAGCATTTCCCTATGTTCCTAAGTTTGGGAAAAACAAAGTAAGCCAGGAGAATTTCTCAACTGCTTTGTGGTGGTATGGGCAGCTTCCCTGAAAGATATAATAGCACTCCTGAGGATTTAGATGGATTTAGATGGTTTGCTGTATATTTCCGCTTTTTTCTGTGCAGACAACACAGTTCTTGTCCTCTCCCTGCTCCCCGGGCTGCTATCAGTAAATCCAGAGCTATACAATTTCATGAGGCCACCTTAAACAAAGAAGAAACTTCTCCCTCTGGATTTTCTACAGAATCAAGAACGACATTAAAATTTATAAGTTCCAATTAATAGGACTGAGTCTCTAAGGAGCTGTCCCACTCCAATGAGATTGGCCCTTCTTGCTTGTTCCAGTAGAAGAGGCCTACTCCAGACTGCATCTACCAAAGAATTTTGGCTGGTGGGCTCCCTGCCTTTTAGAATATTCTCCCGCTGAAGGTGAGATGCCCCCCACCCTCCTGGTCTTCTGGAAGAGCCTGATAATCTTGCTGTGCTATCTTGCCCAGGCCCTGATAGGGGCGGTTGATGTGGTAGAGAGATCCCCACCTTCATATTGCCTGTCCTCCTGGCTTTTAGCTTCTTATTTAATCTTTTTAATTTTAACTTGTATGATCTTATTCACATTTTTATCATTTTGTAAGCCATCCAAAGTCACTGTAACAGTGAAATGGGAGGCATACAAATTTAATAAATAAACTAATTAATTAAATTTATGAAGCTCAAAAACTTTATGAAGTTTTTAAAACAGAGACTTAGTCAAGGGTTTTCCTTCATATTCTGTTTTTTTTTTTTTAAGAACTGTACAGAAGTTCTTTGGAAGTTTCTTTCCCTCCAGGGGTCAAGGCTTTATAGCAGGGGTTTAAAACAGGCAACCCATAGGCTGGATGCATCACACACAGGCCACACCCACCCTGACTACACAAAGGCAAAAAAAATGTTGTGATAGGTCGCGATACATCACGTGACACGATCGAGTTTGATACCCGTGCTTTATAGAACTTTATTTTTATGAATATAGAAGAGATCAAGGGTCTTTACGCTCAATGTCAAATGATCTATGTGGTTCTCTGGTCAGCATTTCACATATTTCCTAGCATTTCACATATTTCCAATGTGTGAACAGTTTCAGGAGATAGCACTGTGATTTGAGATTAGGGAAAGCAGAAGAAGCGCTATTCCTGTATTCTATTTGGTAACTAGGAGCTAATTGCCTGCTAATTTGGGGAATTTTTAGCAAGGGCAGGTCAGAGCAAAAGCTAAGGGAGGGTTGAGGGGGAAGCAGTATTGGTGAGTAGCAGGGGCTCCTTTGCAATCTATGCAAATTTTGTTCCTTAAGTGGAATTTGTTAGATCGGGGGTGGATTGGCTCGAAGGAGACGCGAGACCATCTTAGTGAGTTCAGGTCTTTATTTAGAATTAGAACAGTCTCTAGAATACAAGCCGCGGCAGCCCCTCATATAGGGCTGGCTCGCGGCTCAGTAGCCAATGGCAGCGCTTTGAATCTCCCGCAATCGGTGCGGCCAATCGCGGTAGATTCCTAGCACTCCAATCACGGCCGAGGTCTCGACCAATCAGGTCACTGTCTGTCTGGACCAATCAGTTGCGAGGGTTTGGAGTATGCTAATATAGCACACCCCTCCCCTCTTGGTTTCATCTGTCAGTGCATCATGATGTAGTCGCGCAGGTAGGCGGGGCTTCGTACTTGCCTAGTTGACCTGCGCTGTTCAGTTCTAGTGTGGTCGTTGACCGGTTCGGAGGGATTTTCTGTCGTTCCGGTTCCCTGGGATAGAACCGGCTGAAAGGGTGAGCCAGGCCTTTCTTGGTAGCTCCCTCCCGGTCTACTTGGGCTGGTTGAGCTGCCGCACCTGTTGTTCCCACCGGATCTTTCTGGGCTGGTTGAACTGGCTTGGCTGCTCCTTCCAGGTGAAGATTCAGGGGATTCGTGTCTTGATGGTCCTGTGTTTATTGGTGAGTAGGACCGGTTTATTTGTGGCTTATTTGTTCTGGGTGGGGGGTGTTCTGCTTGCGCTAGGAGGTTCCCTTTGCCTCTTTCTTTAACGCTTGCCGTTCCCCCCCCCCTTCTAGTTTCCTTCTCAGGTGTATGGTTGTTGGTGGCAGCTATTCTTGACCTTAGTTGGTCGATGTGCCATTTCCAGTTTTTCCCGTCGCTTGTCTCTAATTGATATGATAAGGGGCTGGTTATCTGGGTGATCGTTGCTGGTACCCAGAGTGGTTCCCCTGAAAGATTTTTTGCATATACTGTGTCCCCTATGTTAAATTTTCTGTATTTGCTGGAGGAACCCGGAGGTTTGTCAGGGTTGTATGTGGGATGCATTCTATCTAGCACCGACCATGGTTTCCTGCCCATCATTAGTTCTGTCGGGCTTCTATTTGTGGTCGCGCTAGGTGTGATGTGTTGAATGAGGAGCATTTTATTAATTTTGTCCTGTATGTTGGCTGCTTCTATTTTCTGGATGGCTTTCTTCGTGTATTGGACCATGCATTCCACCCGCCCGTTCTCCGCCGGATGTACGGCCGCGGTTCATGCATGTCGTATGCCTTGGCCTGCCAGAAATTGTTCGAATGCTGGTGCGGTGAACTGGGGTCCCTTGTCCAACACTAGCACATCTGGCAGGCCATGCGTGGCAAAGAGTTTACTCAGTTTTTTTATTACCACCTCCGTAGCGGTAGACTTCATGGTGCTTACCTCCAGCCAGTTGGAGTAAGCGTCTACTGTAATAAGGTACACGTGCCCCTTGGTTGGCCCCGTGAAGTCTATGTGAATCCTAGACCACGGGTCTCTTGGCGTTTCCCACTCTTGGGCTGGGGCGGCAGGAGGATTTGGTCTGGATTCTTGGCATTGTTTGCATTTGGTTACCCAGGTTTCGATCTGTTTATCCATTCCCGGCCACCATGCACAGTTTCTGGCCAGGCTTTTCATTTGGACCATCCCTGGGTGTCCCTCNAGTCGTGGGTGCCGGGTCATCTTCCAGGTCGGGCAGGGGTGAGTGGCTCAGGGCATCTGCGTAGGCGATGTCCTTGCCGGGTCGGTATACCAGCTGGTAGTTGTATGCTGCTAGGAATTCGGACCACCTTGTCATTCTTGGTGATAGAATGTTTGGTGTGGCCTTATT
>BHEV01043146.1:0-19415 GCA_004319985.1 Emydocephalus ijimae
AGAATTCCCCAGCCAGCTGGCTGGGGAATTCTGGGAGTTGAAGTCCACCAGGCTTAAAGTTGCCAAGGTTGGAGAGCCCTGCCTAGCACACTTTCTTTTCTCTCCCACCTGTAAGACCAATCTAGCTCTTTCTTAACAGGAAGGGAAGTCCCTGTGTGTATAAAAGTTAAACTTACGTTTCCACGGTGACAGCTCTGCTGTGGCCTGCACCAGCCACAAAGCCTCTGTTTTCCTTAGGCAAATCTAATCAACTGCACATTTAAATCCACCTTCTCTACTGCGGCACCATCCAAATGCTTTGGACTACAATTGCTGTCAGCCACAACTAGCATAGCCAACAGCCCATGGCTAGTCCTCTTAAGAAGTACAGGGAGTCCTCGACTTATGACCACCCCCGAGTCCAAACTGTCTGTTGTTGAGGGAGACATTTGTTAAGTGAGTTTTGTCCCATTTTACTGTGGCCTTTCTTGCCACAGTTGCCACAGTGAATCCCTGCACTTGATAAGTTAGTAACCTGGTTGTTAAGTGAATCTGGTTTCCCCCTTGACTTTGCTTCTCAGAAGGTCGCAAAAGGGGATCACATGAACTTGGTATACAGCAGCCGTCATAAATATGAACCAGTTGCCAAATAACCGAATTTCAATCATGGGGATGTTGCAAAAGTCGTTTACGGTGAAAAATTGTCATCAGTCACTTTTTTTTCAGTGCCATTGTAACTTTGAACGGCCACTGTTGTAAGTTGAGGACTACCTGTACAATCTCCACGCATCTTGGCTGACGAAAACCAATTTGAGAGCATACCTGCCTGCCCAAGACTGTATATCTGAGACCCAAAAGGGCAGCAGGAGAACTCACTTTTAATCATGTTGACGTCATTGGCTCCATCTCCGATGGCCAAGGAGATGGAGTTCTTGTGTCTCTTCACCATTTGCACAATGAGGGCTTTCTGCTTGGGTGTGACCCTGCAGCAGATCACAGCTTGGCAAGTGGTAGCCAGTTCCACAAAGGCTTTTTCAATGAGGTTCCCGTGCTCCTTGCTGGTGTCTGCAGTCCGGAAGCGCAAAGACGCCAAAAGGCCTTCCATCTTCTTTGCTTTCTTCTCCTCCTCTGTGTGAAAGATTTTCTCCTGGGGAGAGAGGAAGCCCAGACGTATAACCCAAGGGGTCTGATTTCCTTGCCCAGAATTATAGCTGTCCTACCAACAACAGTTGTTGGAATTGCGTAGGTCTACTTCAAGTGTCTTCAAACTTGGCAAGTTTAAGACTTGTGGACTTCAACTCCCAGAATTCCTGAGCTAACATGACTGGAGGAGGAATTCTGGGAGCTGAGGTCCACAAGTCTTAACACTGTCAAGTTTGAAGACCCGTGGCCTAGTTCGATGAAAAGAAGGACTGGGGTGACATGATAGCACTGTTCCGATATTTCAGGGACTGCCACAAAGAAGAGGGAGTCAGGCTATTCTCCCTAGCACCTGAAGGCAGGAAAAGAAGATAGAAGCAACTTAGAACTAAGGAGAAATTTCCTGTCAGTAAGAACAATTAACCAGCGGAAAACTTGCCTCCAGAACTTGTGAATGCTCCAACACTGGAAATTTTTAAGAGGAGATTGGATAACCATTTGTCTGAAATGGCACAGGATTTCCTGCCTGAGCATCTCCATTACAAAGCCCAAGAGCCAGTGCTGTCCGAAGATGTCTCCGTGGTCATGTGGCTGGCATGACTTAACGCCGAAAGCGCACGGAACACTGTTACCTTCCCAGCAAGGTGGTCCCTATTTTTCTACATGCATTTTTACATGCTTTCATACTGCTAGGTTGGCAGGAGTTGGGACAAGTAACAGGAACTCCATTACGCGGTGCTAGGGATTCGAACCACCAAACTGCCAATCTTTCTGACCGACAAGCTCAGCATCTTAGCCATTGAGCCACCGCGTCCCACCAGAAAGGTCATAAAATGGGGCCAAATGCACTTAAAAACTGTTTTGCTTAGCCACAGAAATGTTGGTCTCCACTGAGGTCGTAAATCGAGGACTATCTGTACTATAGAGGAAAGGGACCCATTAAAAATGTTATCTTACAAGGAAATCCCCAGTGACCACCAGGGCTTTTTTGACATGCCCTCCAGATGCCTGGTAAGGAAGAAAAGAGCTGATGTTGCACAGGGCTTCATCGCTGCCAACCAGACTGTTGTTGCTGTACCAGGTTGGTTCAAGAATCTCACTGAAAGACATGGAGGTGGGGAAAAAAACAAAGGTAGGAGTCACAAGTCATCACACCAATTGAAATCACTAGCATTGATCCACTTGTCCAAGATGCATCTGCAACATCTAACCTTCCTCATCCCTCGGTTGGTATGTGCATGAAAAGTTTAATTTCTGATTCCGAGATAAAGACAATGTTCTGACCAAGGCTTCCCCCAAAAGCACGAAGCAGACTCTTTGTCTCGGCAAAACCCCTTTTCTTAAATGAAGGTGAATTTCTTGTGTTCACATTCAGCCAAAAGCCTGGCCAACTGTCTTTCAAGGGTGTAATTAGGAGCATAGACCTTATCTAGCCTGGAGAGCTGCCAAGTAAATATTTTCAAACGCAGTGCTGACAAGGAAGGACTCGAAAGAGAGTCTCTGAGATACACAGACAGATCTTCACACTGCTGGAACGAATTAATTGTTTCCTGCAAAAGCCCCCGCCCTTTTGCTCCTCTTTTAATCCCTATGGAAGGGGCCATTCACCGTCCACCTGTGGCCTTACTCCCATGTCGACCCTTAGTTCATAATTGTTCTTTTCTTTTGGCAGTTCTGTGCATGTGCAGGCTGGGAACTGGCTCCAGTTGCTCCTCCACCTCAATGCTGTCGGACTTCGAAGGCAGCTGATGACTGACAGCCTGCCCCGATCCCACTCTGCCTCTGATGCAGAGCCCTTGTCCAAGCCTTCCTCAGCCTCCAGGACCGGCCCAGATTCCTCCCCAACCTCATCACTATCCGACTCTACTCCACTAGCCGCTGGCAAGCCACAACACTAAAGCTGAAAGTTCAGGAACAGAGTCCATATTTGCTCTGCACTCAAACAACCTCCCTATGAGATAGAGAGATTTACTATGAAAAGCTATTGAGCCCAGCTGGAATTTCATAGCAAATGGACAAATGAAATACAGGGAGCCCTGTTGTAGACTGTTCAGAGGCCATCAGAGTTACAGTGGCACTGAAAAAGGTGACTTAGGATGGTTTTGCACACTTACAACTGTAACAGTATCTCCATAATCACCTGATCAAAATTCAAACACTTGGCAACTGGTGTGTATTTATGATAATTGCGGTGTCCTGGGGTCATGGGATCCCCTTTTACGACCTTCTGACAAGCAAAGTCAGTGGAGAAGCCAGATTCATTTAATATTTGTGGCATGAGAGCAGAGGTGATATTCAGCAGGTTCTGACCTGTTCTGGAGAACCGTTAGTAGAAATTTTGAGCAGTTCGGAGAACCAGCAAATCCCACCTCTGACTGGCCCGGCCCCATCTATTCTCTGTCTCCCAAGTCCCAGCTGATTGGCTGGGTCTTCTTTTGTTGCCCTGCACAGGAGAACGGAGCTGGAAAGCAGGTTAGTGGGGTGGGGAGTGAATGGGATTTTGCAGTAACCTTCCCCCTGGAGTGTATTGGGAATGGGGATTTTACAGTATCCTTCTCCTGCCATGCCCACCAAGCTACGCCCACAGAACCAGTAGTAAAAACAATTGAATCCCACCACTGCATGAGAGGTTGTCAAATGGGGCAAAACTCATTTAACAACTGTCTCACTTAGCAATACAAATTTTAGGCTCAATTTTGGTTGTAAGTTGAGGACTACCTGTATAAGGCAGTTGAAGTGGCCTCTCCAGATCTCAACATTATTTGGATGGATTTGATGATAAAATATAAGAGAAAGTTCAAGATCAGTCCCTGACATTTTCACATATATATAGGTAGTCCTCAGTTTATAGTTTATAGCCATTCATTTAGTGACTGCTTGAAGTCACAGAAAAAAATGACTTACAACTGATCCTTGCATTTCCAACCATTGCAACTTTCCACAGTCATGTATCAAACTTTGGGCTCCTGGCAACCAGCGTGTATTTATGATGGGCGCAGTGTCACAGGGTCATGTGATCACCTTTGCCAACCTTCCCAGCCAGGCTTCTGACATACAAGGTCCATGAGGTAAACTGGATTCGTTTAATGACCTCATGGTTCACTTAACAATAGCAGTGATTTGCTTAACAACAATGGCAAAAAGATGGTAAAATCAGGCTGGACTCAATTAACAACTGCCTTGCTTAGCAACTGAAAATCTATTAAAAGGATCATGCAGTTTTTTTGGGGGGTGAGGGGAAACTTCTGTATGAACTGTATTAGATTCAATAAACACAGTAATATGGGTGAAAGAGATTCACTACCCAATGATTTGAGCTGTTAGAAGAAATTTCCGTCTGGGTTCAGTTCCAAGTGGGGAAGAAAGACACTGGAAACATGGAGGCTGTTTGGAAAGATGGTTTAATGGTGGACAGGATAACATGGCCTGAAGCTCATGGGCGAAGAAAAGGGAAGAGATCAGCGGTGGGATTCTACCAGTTCGGCTTTACCAGTAGTAAAAAAACAGCTATTGGTTCAGCCAAACTGGTGTTTCTTTTTCTTTCTTCCTCCCAATGATCAGCTGTTCTGACAATCAGCTGTGCCAGGATCCCCCTTGCTGTCTTACTGCTTCGCCCTGGGGCCCAGGAGGAAAAAACGCAAGCAAACCCGTGCAGGGGGGTGGGTTGCTGCACAAAAAAAGCCACCCCCCCCAGTCACCTAGCCACCCCCTCCCCAGCCACACCCACAGAACTGGTAGTAAAAATATTTGCATCCCACCCCTGGAAGAGATGCTGAGAGTCCCTGGTTTTTATGTCCTCTCTGGGCTTTGAATTTGAGCTTGTGTTCTGATTGGTTGTCAGACTCCCATGGGGCCATGCAGGGGTAAGTTGGTAGGTTGTCTTTTGAGTCCCAGGCTTGGTTGACTCTTGCTGGGTGATGATGTAATGAAAGGGGTTTGGGCAATTCCTATTATGGGTCTGCTTGAAGGAGGTAGATCTTTGTTAAGTAGAATAGACTGGCCCAGGCCTTAATGGCCCATTAACAAAGATGTGGAGGGGGGGCTGAGTTTCTGCCTCTTTGAGTTTCTACTCCTCTTTTAGGGGAAATATTCTGCCTTTTTAGTATATCCTAAAATATTTCATTTTTCTAGGAGAAGGGTGGGTTTTAACTTCCAACAGAGCATAAGGGAAAGCTAGTTTAGTGTGGTGGTTAAGGTGTTAGGCTAGAAACAAGGCTACTATGCATTTTAGTTCTCTCTTTTGAGTCCAGTTGACTTCAGTGACCTGGATCCAAGCTTGATCTAGGGTTTCCAATCAACACTTGATTATTTCTCAGTTTGACTTACTTCCTTTCACTTGGCCAACCACAAAGTTGACTTACTTCCTTTCACTTGGCCAACCACATCCAAACCAGAGGTGGTACTCAGCAGGCTCTGACCAGTTCTGGAGAACCAGTAGTGGAAATTTTGTGTAGTCTGGAGCAGTGGTGGGCAACTGGTAGGCCTCGGCTCACTGGTGGGCCATGAGAAAATTTTGGTGGGCCGCAGAGAAATCTTGCCCCCAGAGCACCACCCCAAAGCAATTAATCCAGGTTCGCAGAAACACAAGACTGCGCCTCCCACATGGCCTGCGGGAACCCTCTCTGCCCACCCACTCCTTACCCAGCAAACTTGCCTGCTAAATTGCTATTTTTCCATTTTCCGACTGTCATCTGTTCTGCTGTGCCAGGAGATTTAGATTAGCTAAGAAGCAGGAAATAGTTGGATTTCTTGCTTTCCAGCTAAGCTTTAGATCTTCGGCTCTGCTTTTAAGCACAGCTGAACCTCCCTTAAGAGTGAAGGTTCTATTATTGAGTGCAGACTCATGGCAAGCAAATTTGAGAGACTGAGCTAGCTGATGGCAGATAGATAGATCACTGAATGATTCTGTGAGCAACTCAATCTGCCTGCCTGCTTTGCCTGATTTTGGGTAAAAGTTGCTCTTTTTTAAATAAAAAATTCAATATTTACATATATGGTGTGTTGTGAGTTAATTTTGTGAGTTTGCTTGCAAACAAATTTTATGTGAAAGACTGAGCTAGCCAATGGCAGATAGATAGATTTCTGAATGAATCTGTGATTCTGTGAACAACTCAATCTGCCTCCCTGCTTTGCCTGATTTTGGGTAAAGTAGCTTTTTTTAATAAAAAATTCAATATTTATACAAATTTTTGTAATATTTACATACAAGCCATGCCCAGCCAGTCACATGACCACCAAGCCACACCCACAAATTAGGCAACACCTACAGCACTAGTTAGTGATCCCTGGGATTTAAAATTATGAGTTTGGTGGTCCCTGAGGTCCAAAAAGTTGGCAACCCCTAGTTTGGAGAACCAGCAAATCCCACCTCTAGAACCGGTAGTTAAAAAGATTGAATCCCAGCACTGATCCAAACACATTTTTCATAGCTCCATACCTGATTTTGCTCTCCTCCAGAATGATCATATCTTCGGAAAGGAGTTGGCAAGCAAACCCAATATTGACAGCAGTTTCTGCAAACATTATGAAGACCAGAAATGGGATTAAAAGCTGGAGCATGGCACATTTTCTTCTATTTCTCCTTCCATCCCTGAAACAAGATTGTTGGTTTTGGGGTTTTTTTGGGGGGGGGGGGAGTAAATGCAGAATTTTGGAAACAAACTGGTATTTCCTAACTCCTTGTAAGTGGCCAGTTCACTATCAAATCTCTTTGAATGATCTGAAGTGCTTCTTCCCAGATTTCTCTCCATCTGGGCTACATTGCTGTTTATGAGATAAGCTGTTAATGGCCTCACTCTGACTCTTTGAGGCTTCCTTTCTCTTCCATTCATTTCCCAGTCTCCAAAACCTCTCCTGTGAATTGTTGGTTTTTAAACAACCCCCCCCCCCGCAATCCAGTTTGTTGAAAAAGATGAGCATATACCTGAAATAATTCTGGATAATTCTGTCTGAATGTGTTAAATAATAGCAATAGTAATAGCACTTATCTTTCTCTTTACTGTGTTTTATAGCCCTCTCTAAATGGTTTACAGAGTCAGCATATGGGTCCCCCTCAACAATCTGAGTCCTCATCTTACCCACCTCAGAAGGATGGAAGGCTGAGTCCACCTTGAGCTGGTAGGAATTGAACTGCTGGCAGTTGGCAGAATTAGCCTGCAAAACTGCATTCTAATCACTGTGTTATGAATTAATAAAAGTGCTTAAATAAAGATTATTAAAACCTTTAGAAAAGTGCAGGGTTCTAGCCCTGCACTTCTGATTGGCCGATAATAGCGATATCGGATTGGTCCGTTCAGGAGAATCTGATTGGCTATTAGCGGGCCTCTTTCATTGGTTAAGGGAGCTAGCGCTTCACGTTTCTTATTGGTTATTTGATCAGCAGCTTGCCTATAAAAAGGGCTGTTGCTGCCGTAGTTTTTGCTCTGTTCTACAACGTTAAATAAAGAGTTGAAGTTCACTGTTCATCGTCTCGTCTCCACTTCTTGCGCCCATGTGCAGAACTTAACACTGGCGACGAAGGTGGGATTCGGAGACGTCAGAGCTGACTGAACACTACAGAGCACCAAACAGAGCACGTGGCTGAAGACGCACCAATGGCTGAACCATGTCCAGCAGCATCATACCACCCGCTCCATTTGACCCGGCACAAGAAGACTGGGACTCATATATGGACCGATTCCAGATGTTTCTGGAGACCAACAACTTGAAGGATGCCACTACCGGAAAAAAGCGAGTGGTATTCCTGACTCACTGCGGGCCAACCATGTTTAAGATGGCCAAGGCACTAGCTAAACCGGCTGAGGTGAAGTCCATGGACTGGGACATCCTCGAGCCCCTTCTATGGGCCCACTATGCACCAACTATACCAATGCTTGTCTGAAGACATGAATTTTACCAGAGAGACCAGCGGAAGGGAGAAAGCATTGCAGATTTCATTGTGGATCTCTGGAATCTGGGAGGCCTCTGTGGGTTCGCCAACCTGGAAGAATCCCTGAGAGACTGAATAATTCTGGGATTAGAAGCAACACACGTGCAGAGTAAGCTGATGGCGAAAGGCGACATCAGCCTTGCAGATGCCATCGCTGATGCTACTGCAGCAGAAGCAACCAGGAAGTTGGCTGCCCGAATGCGCTGCACCCACGCCCCGCTCTGCCAACTCGCAGGCGAAGCCTCACCTCACCTTGAGGGACATGCAACAGCAACCCACCACGAGGACCTCGAATCGTTATCAGAAAGTGATGAGGAAGAAGTCAACCAGCTCCGGTCTGAACGAGATCAACGCCATCAACGTAACCAGAGATTGCAGTATCAATCTGGTTGTGGGGCAAACCACCCACGATCAGACTGCAAATTCCTCGACGCGCTCTGCCATGTTTGCGGGAAGAGAGGCCACATCGGAAGAGTCTGTAGAAGCAAGCAAGGATCCAGCCCACCTCAGAGGGGGAACAACTACCGCCAAACCGCAGGAAACCGACCTGTGAATCGGGAACCCTTGAACCACCAATGGAATAACCACTCCTACAGAAACAAACCACTAGCCCATTCAACGAAACTAGAAGAGGCACACCAAACCATTATGATTGGTCACGCCTCATCATTAGACACCAAGAAGATCTGGGTAAAGGTCGCCATTGAAAACCAGCCCTGCGTGATGGAAGTCGATTCAGGATCGTCCCTCTCGATGGTTTCCTGGAAGATCCTTAAACAATTAATTCCTGCCATCTGGTGGCAAGACCTCAGGTTCCAACGAATTATACTCAAGGACTATCAGGGAAATTGAATTCCAGTTGTTGGATCCAGCCAAGTCCGTGCATCATTTAAAAATCGTCCTGCATCCTTACCATTGACCGTAGTTGATAGGGATCGTCCTAGCTTGTTAGGCCTCCAATGGTTCGCTCCACTTGGGATTGAAGTAGCCAGCATTCACTGAACCAACAGCAACGACTGGGAAGAGGCCCTCGTCCAGGAATTCCAGGACGTCTTTGCAGACAAACTAGGCGAGTACAAGGGGACCCCGATATCATTTAACCTTAACCCCGAAGTAGCTCCCATCCACCTTAAGCCTCATCGAGTTCCATTTGCCCTTAAACCAAAGATTGACGAGCAGCTTGATAAATTAATAGCCCAGGGTGTGTTAGAACCAACCGACCACGCTCCCTGGGAAACCCCAATCGTAACACCCATCAAGCCGGATGGATCGTTAAGAATTTGTGGGGACTACCGAGCCACCCTGAATCACGCCCTTCAGCAGAACTCTTACACGGTACCGGTGGTACAACACCTTCTTCATTCCCTGGGGGGCGGAAAAGTCTTTGCTAAATTGGATTTAGCACAGGCATACCAACAACTGCCTGTAGATTAAAAAACGGCAGAGGTACAAACGATCGTTATGCACCGAGGTGCTTTTAAGTGTAAGCGACTCCAATTCGGAGTTAGCGTGGCCCCGGGAATTTTTCAGAGCTTGATGGAGAAACTATTACAGGGTATAAAAGGGGTTGTACCATATTTTCATGACATTTTAATTGCTGCTCCGACTAGAGAAATACTAAAGGAGCGCTTGAGGTTGGTTCTCCAGAAATTTAAAAACTCTGGCCTTAAAGTAAAAAAAAATAAGTATCAACTGTGCACGGATAAAGTAGAATTTTGGGGGTACTTAATCAATAAACAGGGCATTCACCCCACCGATAGCAAGCTAAGGGCAATCAAAAACGCCCCAAGGCCCAGAAATAAGACTGATCTCCAAGCTTTCCTGGGCCTTATCAATTTTTACAACGTTTTCCTGCCCCACAAAGTGACCGTAGCCGAGCCCCTACATCGTTTGTTGGACAAAAAGGCAACCTGGGTCTGGGGAAACTGAGAGGAACACGCGTTCCGACAAGTAAAAAACTTATTGACTTCAGATGCTGTTTTGATGCAGTATAACAAGACTTTGCCTTTAACAATTATATGTGATGCATCACCATTCGGAGTGGGTGCCATTTTGAGCCATGTGTTACCAAATGGTAGTGAAGCCCCTATTGCCTACTTTTCAAAAACGCTATCAAAAGCTGAATGTAACTATAGTCAAATCCATAAAGAGGCTCTTGCTGTTGTATCTGCTGTTAAATGATTTCATGAATATATTTATGGGCGAGTTTTTACTATAGTTACCGACCCAAACCATTGCTGGGGATTATAGCAGGAGACAAGCCAACCCCTTACATACTATCTCCCAGAATGACTCGCTGGTCAGAATTCTTGGCTGCATATAATTATAAGCTGCAACACCGCCCGGGGAAAGCCATCCCCCACACTGATGCACTAAGCCGTGCACCACTTCCGGAAACCGTTGACGACCCAGCTCCAACCATCACAACGCTCCAGATTGAGACACTTCACTCACCACTGCTGACAGCTCGAGATATCGCGATCGAAACCAAAAGCGATCCCATTTTGGCGTGAGTTCTTAGCTGGGTCGAGCGAGGATGGCCATTGGATCAAATCCCTGACAACTTCATTCCTTTCAAGAATCGGCAGACGGAACTGTTTTCCCAAAAGGGCTGCATCATTTGGGGGGATAGAGTCGTCGTCCCAGAGCGGTTACAATGAGCAGTGTTGAAAACTTTGCATGAGGGCCACCCTGGCATTGTGCGCATGAAGGCGCTCGCACGAAGCTACGTGTGGTGGCCGGGTATCGACAAGCAGATCGAGGCCTGGGTAAAGACTTGTTACAANACTAAGGGACACACATTCCTATTAACGGTGGATGCCTACTCAAACTGGCTTGAGATCCACGAAATGAAAAGTACCATAACTGAATCCGTCATCCGGAAGTTGAACAGATTATTCGCGACACATGGACTGCCAGACTTTCTGGTATCCGACAACGGCCCCCAGTTTACCGCGCTTCCTTTTGAACAGTATTTGGCAGACCGTGGTATTCGCCATGCGCTAACTTCGCCGGCACATCCTGCAGCTAATGGAAGAGCCGAGCGCATGGTACAGTTCGTCAAAAAGACCCTACATAAAATGGACTATGGGGATATCGAAGATAAGATAAACAGGATACTCCTTCTTCAACACAACACTCCGCACAGTGCCACCAACAAGACTCCAGCTGAATTATTAATGGGACGCAAACTCCGCTCCCACCTCGACCGACTACACCCGTCGTACGAACCAGAAAAACCCCACGGATATAGCGGGAAATGCCGCGAATTCAAGATAGGTGACTTAGTTTTCGCTAGAAACTTTTCGGGCAATCCTTTGTGGGTCGAATCAACTGTAATCCAACTCACTGGACCCAGGTCGTACTGAGTAAAAACCCGTGACGGAAGAATATGGAAGCGACATATTAATCAGCTGCGTTCGAGGCTACAACCTAGTTTCGACGACTCCAGTAACTCCCAAACTGAGGGGGGAGGGGATGCTGAAGAAACCGAATTTGAAATGGCAGAAAACACGAATGGAAGAAGTCAGCATTCGGGCGCAACGCATGGAGAAGGATCAGAGATGGGGGTAAGCTCGCCTCAAAGGGACACCTCGTCAGAGGCAAGCCCACAAAGGCTAGAAGACAACGAGGACATTAGCGGCACCGAGTTTTTCAATGAAGAACCACCGGCACCCGACTTGCCAGAGGACATCCCGCCAAAACAAGATGATAGACAGGAACCAGGGGGACAGTGTAAATCTAATAGACAGTGTAAACAACCTTCCTACCTCAGAGATTACGTCACCGCACCCCTTAAACGGAACCCGGGGGGAAGGGGTGTTATGAATTAATAAAAGTGCTTAAATAAAGATTATTAAAACCTTTAGAAAAGTGCAGGGTTCTAGCCGTGCACTTCTGATTGGCTGATAATAGCGATATCGGATTGGTCCATTTAGGAGAATCTGATTAGCTATTAGCGGGCCTCTTTCATTGGTTAAGGGAACTAACGCTTCACGTTTCTTATTGGTTACTTGATCAGCAGCTTGCCTATAAAAAGGGCTGTTGCTGCCGTAGTTTTTGCTCTGTTCTACAATGTTAAATAAAGAGTTGAAGTTCACTGTTCATCGTCTCGTCTCCACTTCTTGCGCCCATGCGCAGAACTTAACACACTGCCCCACCAACAAGGGTTCCGTGAGTAATGTATTTCAATTTGTTTAAACAGTTTATTATTTTTTTAGCTGTGGACATATGTCTTAAAGTAAAGTGAAATCATTTGGATGGCCGCAAAACTTTTTTTTGCAGAAAGGAATGTCATTTCTGAAGGATTCCCTGGGATTAGAACATCACAAATTGGCTGATGTACCTTGCTTATCTCCAGTTAGCACCCATACTTTGATGTCCCCCCTTTTGAGAAGGTGAATGGTCTCAGGGACCCCATCTTGTAATTTGTCCTCTATGGCTGTGGCACCCAGAAGCTGAAAGAACAAAACAAGAGTTGATTCAAAACTTCACAGTACAAATTTCATAGTACACTACAGGCAATCCTTGACATACGACCAGTCGTGCGTTTCAAAATAGTTTAACAACGGTTCAGTGGACATGGCTTGATGGGCACGCTTTGCATGCATGCACACACGTTGCCCACACTCACCAAACATGCACTTTGCGCATGTGCAGAGGCTTTCCAACTCGCCTCCTGCAATCCTGCCCTCTCCCTGTCGCTTCAGCAGCTGATGCGCGGCAATTTGCTATGCCGTACAAAGCAGCTGCACTTCAAAAGCAGGGAATGGAGGTCAGTATGGGAGCCCAGGGAACTATGGATGAGAAACTATAAACTAACAATGTCAACAGCATATAAAGAGAATTTGTATAAAATGTTTTACAGGTGGTATCTGCCCCACAGCAAGAATAACAAGGATGTTCAAAGATAAATTGGCAAAGTGTTGGAAATGTCATCAGATACCTGGATCCTATTACCATATGTGGTGGACGTGTGCAGAAGCTAAAAGATACTGGACTAAAATACACATATGGCTGGAAAAAAATGACAAAACAACATATAGATTTGAAACCAGAGATACTTTTACTGGGAATTTTACAGAAAATTGACATATTTGATTATTAATGTTTTAACTGCAGCTAGAATTGTATTTGCTCAAAATTGGAAAAATGAGAAAATTCCAATAGAGGAGGAGGTGATTAAGAAAATAATGGAATGTGCAGAAATGAGTAGATTAACATGAGCAATTAGAGAGCAAGAAGAAAAAGAATATTTTAAGATATGGGATCTATTTTACCAATGGTTAGATAGAAAAGTGGAAGATTGAAGTATAATTTAACAGTAATGATTTGTTATAATTGATTATTATAGAATGACTTTTAATATGAATTAAAATTGGTAAGAACTGAGATTTGCTCAAAAGGATAATGTGGATTTGAAACTAAAATCTAATGATGGTGTAATAATAGTATAATATGACACGGAAAGTTGATTAATGTAATATGAATGTAAATTTAAATTCAAGAGGAAAAGACGATGCATATTGTGCACAAGAATTACGTACCAACTGACACGCTGTACAATTGAAAGATGGTTTTTTTTTTTTTTGTTTTATGTTTGTATTTGTCTATGTTTGTTATGAAAAATAAAAAACTTTTTATGAGGGAAAAAAAATATGGGAGCCCGGGCACGTGGGTGGCCCCAACAACAGCTCCAGCAGCTCCACAGATAAAACTGGTTCGTTGTCTGCTGATCTTCGGCGCTACCGGTATGCTAGAACCAGGTCGAACCAGTAGAAAAGCGCCACTGCATACAACCCAAGTGAGGCCAAAATTTCAAAATACAACCATTTGTGCAGTGATCGTTCAAAGTGAATGAACATGAGTGGAAAAAATGACTCATGACCGTGTTTTCACATCACAACCATTGCAGCATCCCCATGGCCATGTGATCCAAATTGAGATGCTAGGCCTCTGGCATGTATTTATGACAGTTGCAGAGTCCCGGGGTCATGGGATCATCTTTTGCAACCTTCTGAGAAGCAAAGTCAATGGGGAAGCCAGATTCACCTAACAACCATGTCATGGGCTTAACAGCTGCAGTGATTCACTTAGCAATTGTGGCAAGAAGGTTGTAAATGGGGGGAAACTCAATGAACAATGGTCTTGCTTAACAATGGAAATGTTGGGGTCAATTGTGGATGTAAGTTGAGGACTATTTTTGTGGCTCTTTTCAGCCAAAGCAATATTAAATAATGTCAACTCTCAGAAATAGAAGAATATCCCAGATCTCACTTTGACTCAGTTGTTAGTCCAGACCAAAACCAACGTTTACCTTGAGGTTCTGCTCAATCTCCTCGTACACTTTGTCCAACTCTTGGGCCCGGCCCTGTAATAAGATGCTCGCCGCATGGTTTTTCTTGCTCCATAGGGCATACTCCTTTTTGTCCATCTCTTTCATAGCCAGGCATAAAGTCCTTAAGGTCTCCGCTGCAAAACTCTGGGAGAGAGGACAAGCATGGGTTGTTAAGGAGGGGGATTTGCTATGAATTTGTGTGCCTATTTGTGACGTTATCATCCAAACTTTCCAACCAGGAAGGTCAGCATTGTATGTAGCAGAATATTAGAGTTGGAAGGGACCTTGGAGATCTTTAGTCCAGGGGCGTCAAAGTCGATTTCATTGAGGGCCGCATCAGGGTTGCGTTTGATCTCGGGAGGCCGGGGTGGGCATAGCCAGGGTAGGTAGCTAGCTCAATGTCACTTGTGTTGGGGATGCCTGTGGCGGCCCGAGCACTCTGCCAGCAAAAATGGGCTCCCAAGTTCTGTTTTGGGATGCAACGGCCTCCTACAACTCTCTGCCAACAAAAATGGAGCTTGAGAGGACCATGTGTGGCCTTCGCGAGCTCTGTTTTCAGTTGCGGTGGCCTCTTGCAACCCTCTGCCAGTGAAAACAGAGCTCGGGAGGACCACGTGCGATCCTCACCAGCTCCGTTTTCAGCTGTGATTGCCTCCTGCAACTCTTTGCCAGTGAAAACAGCGGGAGGGCTGCACGAGACCCTCACAAGCTCCATTTTCAGCTGCGACACCTTCCTGCAATCCTCTGCCAGTGAAAACAGAGCTCCGGAGAGCCGCCCACGGCCCTCCGGAGCTCTGTTTTCATTGGCAGAGGCACTGGGGCCAGTCCTTCACTGTTTCCAGGGCAGCCCCATGGGCTAGATCTGAGCACTCCACAGGCCGGATTTGTCCCACGGGCCTTGAGTTTGACACCTCTGTTCTAATCTAACCCTCCGATACCATTTCAGACAAATGGCTGTCCAATCTCTTCTTAATTCTGGTTTTTCCCCACAGGATCCCTGGGAGAAGAATGATTGGCTCAAATTTAAGCTGATAAATTTGGCTTAAAGAGAAATTAGGTGGTGTTGGTTGTAATTAGAGCCATCAAGATGACAGCTGAATTGCAAGATTGAAGTCCTCCCTCCTTCTTTTAACACATGTGGATGGACCAAAAAATGGGGCGGAGCTTCAGCTAGATAACCACGGCCCCCATCCTGGCTTTTCTATACAATACAAAACTTACATCCAGTGCTTTGATGGTGCAACTTTCATTGGTCCAGTCACTGTGGAGCCTTTCTAGGATCACAGAATCTGCCCCCTTGGTGTAAAGCTTGATGCAACCTTCAGGATCTTGCACTGAAAAAAAGAGATCAGGATATTTATGCCACCTTGCATTCATCTGTTGGTTTGTTTCCCTGCTTGTTTCTTAGATTCACATTGGATTTTCCCTCCAAGCACTCAGTTCCTAGGGTAGGTTGATCGAAGTTATACATAAGCTTTCACAGCTGAGGTCAGAACGCTCCTCAGTTCTGGTGGCCTAGAGGTGGAGCTCTCACCTCACAATCAGGACGCTGTGAGTTCGATCCTAGGTAGAGGTGAATATTGGGAATAGACCAGGGGTCTGCAATCTTAAACACTCAAAGAGCCATTTGGACCCGATTCCCACAGAAAAGAAAACACCGGGAGCCACATGGCCAACTCAACTTCACTCCCACCCAGTCACATGACCTATCACGCCCACCCAGGTTTTGTAGCTCCTGGTGTTTTCTGTAGGAAATGGGCCTCCCTCCCTCCCTCTCATTTCTGTTTTTCTGTGTTTTACCTTCTCAAGCCAGGCGAGGAGTGACTGGGAGGGGAGGATGAGGGGCAGGGCCAGCCAGGACCACCCAATAGGAAACCAAAGCAGAGGGCCCAAAGAGCCACATGCGGCTCCAGAGCCATAGGTTGCTGACACCCAGAATAGACTCTCCTGTTCTAGACTAGATTACCTCCAAGGTCCCTTCCAACTCTGTTATTCTATGATTCTATGACTTAAACCTGGGTCTCTCAGTTCCCAGACCAGTGGTGTTAACGTTTTGGGCTCAATGTGTTCAAAATCCAGAAAATGCTTAACTTGACTGCTGGCATGTCACATAACCTACCCACCAACATGAAAAAAAGGAACAATTCTCTATCTCCCCCCACCCCTACCCCCCCAAACTTCCTTTCCCCACCGGTTAGTTAGAACTGAAGAAGCTTCTTGGATGAGAAGTGAAATGTTTTCAAAGCAAAAAACCAAGAAGGTCTGGTTGCCTTTTGGAAAAAGTACCTTTGGGATATCTCCCAGCTTATTTTGTCTTAAAACAATTAAATTTTGATTTTAATTTATCCCAGTTCAGCAGCGGGTGGAGGAGTGAACATGAAGGGATGCAGACACAAAATCCTTATCTGTTGCCTTCACTTTTCATCTGCCAATTTTGGCTCAGGTTTTAAAGCAGTTTTGTTTCTCACCAGATTTACCTCGTTAGTTGCATTAATTTATACGCCACCACTTCCTACAGCTCTAAGCTGCTTTCAATAAAACAAAAGCACCTGCCTAATCCTCCTTAAAAAGAAATTCTCCACTTTTTGAAAAAAATATTTTCTTCCCGATCCTGCACATTTGCCCAAATACCCATTAGAGAGGCTATACTTTGCAGCTCAACAAATATGCAGAGAAATAATACCTGAAGAATCCATACTCACCTAAAACAGACATCCGTTTTCTGACACTATTGAAATCTAGCAATGCCAGCACCTTGTAAGTCCGTTGTATACCCAGTTCACTTATCGTGATAGTATCTTGAGTGCGGGAGAGGAAGACATAACCCAGGTTTCTGGCAGCTGTTACCAGGGCTTCCTCATCTGGTGATGCAGCTTGGTAAACAAGTTCGCCTAAGGACAAAAAGATGAGAACATAATCAAAAGAGGGTCCCATGCTAGGTTTAATGAAAAGAAAGACTAGGGGTGCCGTGTTAGGAGTGTTCCAATGTCTAAGTGGCTGCTAAAGTACCCGAAGGCCAGACAAGGAACGATGGATGGAAACTGAACAAGGAGAGATTTAACCTGGAAATAAGGAGAAACTTTCTGACAGTGAGAACAATCAACCCATGGAACAGAAGTTGCCCTCGGAAGTTGTGGGAGCGCCATCACTTGAGACTTTCAAGAAGAGATTGGACTGCCATTTGTCAGAAATGGTGTAGGATCTCCTGCTTGGGTGGGGTGGTTGGACTAAATGACATACAAGGTTCCTTCTAACTCTGATTATTATCTGTTATCTGCTGCCACAAAGAAGACGGGGGTCAAAACACCTCAACGCGAACAAGAAGCAATGGACGGAAACTTATCAAGGAGAGAACCAACCTAGAAACTAGGGAAAAATTTCCTAACAGGCAACCAACACATATTTATGACCATTGTGATGTCCTGAGGTCAATGGTGGGATGCTGCTGGTGTAACAACCGGTTCGGTGATCGCGTTTGTGTGTGCCAAATGCATGCTGTGTGCGTGAACTGCTTTCCCCCCAAAATTACCCGCTATGTTACTACTGGGGAGTAACACAGCTGAAGAGCAGTTAATCAGCTGAGAGAATATAGGTAAGTACAGCATAGGGGTGGTGTGGGGGGGGCACATGATTGTCTAAACCAGGGGTGTCCAACCTTGGCAACTTTAAGACTTGTGGACTTCAACTCCCAAAGACTTGTGGACTTCAACTCCCAAAGACTTGTGGACTTCAACTCTGGGAGTTGAAGTTCACAAGTCTTAAAATTGCCAAGGTTGGACACCCCTGGTCTAAATGAACCGGTTCGCTGCCAGCTGATCTTTGGAGCTAGGGGTTCACCCAAACCGGTCTGAACCGGTAGAATCCCACCACTGCCTGAGGTCACGTGATCACGTTTTGTGACCTTCTGACCAGCAAAGTCAACGGGGAAGCCAGATGCACTTAACAACTGCAGGTGTCATGAACTAATAAAAGTGTTCAAATAAAGTTTTAACAAAGCTTAAAGAAAAAGCAGGGTTCTAATCCTGCACTTCTGATTGGCCGATAATAGCGATATCGGATTGGTCCGTTCTGGAGAATCTGATTGGCTGTTAACGAGCCACTCTCATTGGTTTAAGGGTTTAACACTTCCATGTTCTCACTGGCTAATAGGTCAGCAGCCTGCCCTATAAAAGGGCTGCTGCTGCCCTGGGGTTTTTCTCTGTTCACGATGATTAATAAAGAGTTGAAGTTCACTGTTCACTGCCTCGTCTCCGTTCCTTGCACCCATGCGCAGAACTTAACACTGGCGATGAGGGTGGGATACGGAGACATCAGAGCTGACTGAACACTACAGAGCACCAAACAGAGCATGTGGCTGAAGGCACATCGACAACGGAACCATGTCCGGCGGCGCCATACCACCTGCTCCATTTGACCCGGCACAAGAAGACTGGGACTCATACATAGACTGGTTCCGGATGTTTCTGGAGACCAACAACTTGAAGGATGCCACTACGGGGAAAAAGCGTGCAGTATTCCTGATCCATTGCGGGCCTGCCGTCTTTAAGATGGCCAAGGCACTAGCAAAACTGGCTGAGGTGAAAACCATGGACTGGGACATCCTCGCGCCCCTTCTATGGGCCCACTATGCACCCGCCGTACCAATGCTTGTCCGAAGACATGAATTTTACCAGAGGGACCAGCGGAAAGGAGAGAGCGTTGCAGATTTCATCGCGGATCTCCAGAACCTGGGAGGCCTCTGTGGGTTCGCAGACTTTGAAGAAGCTCTGAGAGACCGAATAGTTCTGGGATTAGATGAACCAATGGTACAGAGCAAGATCATGGCCAAAGGGGACATCAACCTTGCTGATGTCATCAAAGACGCTACTGCAGCAGAAGCAACCAGGAAGTCAGCCGCTTGAATGCGCTGCACCAACGCACCGCTCCGTCAACTCGCCAGCAATACCTCAGCTCACCTAGAGAGGCACACAACAGCGACCCACCATGAGGACCTCGAATCACCATCAGAAAGTGATGAGGAGGAGGTCAACC
>BHEV01043149.1:0-22613 GCA_004319985.1 Emydocephalus ijimae
AGTCCCCACAAATTCTTAACGATCCATCCGGCTTGATGGGTGTCATGATTGGGGTTTCCCAGGGAGAATGGTCAGTTGGTTTTAACACCCCGTGGGCTATTAATTTATCAAGCTGCTCGTCAATCTTTGGTTTAAGGGCAAATGGAACTCGACGAGGCTTAAGGCGGATGGGAGCTATTTCAGGGTTGAGGTTAAATGATATCGGGGTCCCCTTGTACTCGCCGAGTTTATCTGCAAAGACGTCCTGGAATTCTTGGACGAGAGCCTCTTCCCAGTCGTTGCTGCTGGTTTGGTGAATGCCGGCTACTTCAATTCCAAGTGGAGCGAACCATTGGAGGCCTAACAAGCTAGGCCGATCCCTGTCGACTACAGTCAAGCATATAGATGCGGTACGATTTTTAAATGAGACATGGACTTGGCTGGATCCAACAACTGGAATTCGATTTCCCTGGTAATCTTTGAGTATGATTCTTTGGAATCGGAGATCTTGTCGCCGGACGGTAGGGATGAGTTGCTTGAGGGTCTTCCAGGAAACCATCGAGAGGGACGATCCTGAATCGACTTCCATCATACAAGGCTGGTTTTCGATAGCCACCTTCACCCAGATCTTCTTGGCGTCCAGTGATGAGGCGTGACCAATCGTAATGGTTTGGTGTGCCTCTTCTCGCTTCGTTGAGTGGTTTAGGGGGTTGTTTCTGTAGGAGTGGTTGCTCCATTGGTGGTTCAAGGGTTCTCGCTTTACAGGATGGCTTCCTGTAGATTGGCGATAGTTAGCCCCCCTCGGGGGCTGGCTGGGTCCTTGTTTGCTTCTACAGACCCGTCCGATGTGGCCTCTTTTCCCGCACACATGGCAGAGCATGTCGAGGAATTTGCAGTCTGATCGGGGGTGGTTTGCCCCACAACCAGCGCATTGGTGCTGCGATCTCTGGCGTTGGTCTTGTTCAGACCGGAGCCGGTTGACCTCTTCTTCATTGCTTTCCAATGACGATTCAAGGTCCTCCTGGTGGGCCGTCATTGCCTGTTCTTCTAAGCGAGGTGAAACTTCGCTGGCGAGTTGGCAAAGTGGAGCGTGGGTGCGGCGCATTCGGGCAGCCGACTTCCTGGTTGCTTCTGCTGCAGTAGCGTCAGCGATGGCATCTGTAAGGCTAATGTTGCCTTTCGCCATACTCTGCACGCCTGGTGAATCTAATCCCAGAACTATTCGATTTCTCAGGGCTTCTTCGAGGTCGGCATACCCGCATAGGCCTCCCAGATTCCGGAGATCAGCTATGAAATCTGCAACACTTTCGCCCTTCCGCTGATATCTCTGGTAAAATTCATGCCTTCTCACGAGCGTTGGTATGGTCGGTGCATAGTGGACCCTTTGCAGGGGTTCGAGGACGTCCCAGTCCATGGACTTCACTTCTGCCGGTTTCGCTAGTGCCTTGGCCATCTTGAATACGGTCGGTCCGCAATGAGTTAGGAATACCGCCCGTTTCTTTCTGGTAGTGGCATCCTTCAAATTGTTGGTATCCAGAAACATCTGGAAGCTATCCATATATGAGTCCCAGTCTTCTTGTGCCGGGTCGAATGGAGTGGGTGGTATGACGCTGCCGGACATGGTTCCGCCATTGGTGCGTTTCAGCCACGTGCTCAGTTATCGCTCTGTAATGTTCAGTCAGCTCTGACGTCTCCACATCCCATCCTCGTCGCCAGTGTTATGTTCTGTGCGTGGCGCAAGAAGTGGAGACGAATCGATGAACAGTGAACTTCAACTCTTTATTTAACATAGTGCAACAGCTCTCTTAACGGCCACAACAGCCCCCTTTATATAGGTAAGCTCTTGGGTATTTAGCCAATGAAAACACAGGAACATTGGCTCTTTTTAACCAATGAGAAGGGCTCGTTAATAGCCAATCAGATTCTCCTGAACGGACCAATCCGATATCGCTATTATCGGCCAATCAGAAGTGCAGGGCCAGAACCCTGCACTTTACTTTAAGGTTTCAACAATCTTTATTCAAGCACTTTTATTAATTCACAACACCTACTGCTTCAGTGACTCCGTCCAGCCACTTCATTCTTTGCCGTCCCTTTCTTCTTTTTCCCTCAGTCATTCCCAGCATTAGGCTCTTCTTCAGTGAGTCCTTCCTTTTCATTAGGTGGCCAAAGTATTTGAGTTTCATCGTCAGGATCTGGCCTTCTAAAGAGCAGTCAGGGTTGATCTCCTCTAGGACTGACTGGTTTAATTGCCTTGAAATCCAAGGGACTCGGAGGAGTCTTCTCCAGCACCATAGTTCAAAGGCCTCAATTCTTTGACGCTCAGCCTTACTTATGGTCCAACTTTCATAGCCATTACATTGCAACTAGGAAAACGATAGCCTTGACTATAACAGTTTTGTGGGCAGGATGATGTTTCTGCTTTTTAGTATGCTGTCTAGATTTGTCATAGCTTTCCTCCCCAGGAGCAAGCATTTTTTAATTTCTTGGCTGCAGTCCCCATCTGTGGTGATTTTGGAGCCCAGGAAAATAAAATCTGTCACTATCTCCATTTCTTCCCCATCTATTTGCCAGGAATTGAGAGGGCTGGATGCCATGATCTTAGTTTTTTTAATGTTGAGTTTCAAGCCAACTTTTGCACTCTCCTTCTTCACCCCATCAAGGGGCTCTTTAGTTCCTCTTCACTCTCTGAGATTAGAGCGGTATCATCTGCATATCTGAGGTTATTGATATTTTTCCCACCAATCTTAATTCCAATTTTTGATTAATTTAGCCCTGCCTTTCTCATGATGTGCTCTGCATATAAGTTAAATAGGCAGGGTGACAGTATACAGCCTTGCCGGATTCCTTTCCCAATTTTGAACCAATCAGTGGTTCCATGTTCAGTTCTCACTGTTGCTTCTTGACCCGCATATAGGTTTCTCAAGAGACAAATAAGATGGTCTGGAACTCCTATCTCTTTAAGGACTTGCCACAATTTGTTGTAATCCACACAATCAAAGGCTTTAGCATAGCATAATGAAGCAGAAATATATGTTTTTCTGTAACTCCCTACTTTTTCCATGATCCAGCATATGTTGGCAATTCAATCTCTAGTTCTGGTTTGATCCTAGGACCTAGGAATAACTTAATTAAAATTAATGGGTTTTATTTACTGTTCATGGGGAAATGCAAGGTATTGTACCTTAAATCATTAAGACAGTGAAGAAGAAGCAAACTAGCAAACCTAAAACAGCAATAACAATAACCTAAAGACAAATAGAAGTAAGAGCCCAGGGAATATTGAAGATAGAATTGCATATTATCAAAATGCCCAGGTCTTTAACTTCAGGTCACTGGGTTGTAAAAGCACAGAAATGTCTACTTTTATAAAATAGGTTCTTCCCTTGCTACTTTCTTTGGTGAGTTCTTTGATGGAGTGGTGGAGCACTCACAATCCCAGGAGGCAAGCTATTCCATTGAGTAATTGCTGTCACTGTCAGAAATTTTCTCCTTACTTCTAGATTGGATCTTTTTTGACATGTTTCCAGCTGTTACTTCTTGTTCTGTCTTCTGGTGCCCTAGATAATAAATCATCCTCTCTTCTTTGTGACAGCTTTTTGAGTATTGGAAGACAGTTACCATGTCCATCCTGTTTCTTCTCTTTAATTTGCTACAAATAACTCGGTCCCCTCAATAAGCCAGACATACCTAGGCCCTTTGTTATACAATTTTGTCTCCAGACTTTTTATCATCTTTGTTATTCTTTTCTGTACACTTTCCAGGAATTCAATTTCTTTTTTTATCATGGTGATCAGAACTGGATGCAGTATTCCAAGTGTGGTCTCACCAGCATGGTGTGAAATACTATCACTTCTTGTTGTCTTGATGCTATCCATCTGTTGATGAAATTTAGAACTGCATTGACCTTTTTGGCAGCTGCAGCATATTTAAATGATGGTCCACTGGAACAGCTAGATCCCTCTCAGTGAATCCATAGTATAGCTGGAATTAAGTCAATTAGACATCACACCAACTCAAAAACTATAATTTCAAATATGGATTCATTCTTCCTCTATTAGAACTATTTATTCTAGGGACTTGGAACATAAGGAACTTTAAGTCAAAGTAAAGGACCAGATCTCAGATATACTTTTTAAAAATAAATAATAGCTGGAATTAAGGCAATTAGACATCACACCAACTCAAAAACTATAATTTCAAATATGGATTCATTCTTCCTCTATTAGAACTATTTATTCTAGGGACTTGGAACATAAGGAACTTTAAGTCAAAGTAAAGGACCAGATCTCAGATATACTTTTTAAAAATAAATAATAGCTGGAATTAAGGCAATTAGACATCACACCAACTCAAAAACTATAATTTCAAATATGGATTCATTCTTCCTCTATTAGAACTATTTATTCTAGGGACTTGGAACATAAGGAACTTTAAGTCAAAGTAAAGGACCAGATCTCAGATATACTTTTTTTAAATAAATAAAGACACAGTGGCTAAATTATTCAAATAGCTGTAATAATGATTCTGTCTTAATAATTTCATATTAAGCATTATACGAGTCTCACCCTGAAAGTTATTCAAAAATACCAGCTTGCCCAAATATGATTTTTGAATATTGTCTAATATCTATATATCATAATGACAAGCCTTGGAATAATTGTGTTGACTTTTAATTGATTTCTGAGGACAATTAAAAGTGCAGCTTCTCATGCAAAAACTATGAGATATTTGGGGCCATGATACCTGAAATAAAACTATTTTCTTCAATATGAACTTACACAAAATGTATGTTAATAATATGAAGAATAAGCCTGTTCTTTCAGGACTAAGTATCTTTTTGGATTTACATTTATTATATGTATGATTCTGTCTGTCTGTCTGTCTATCCAATATATGCCAATAAATGCTTTTGTTCAAATACAAGTTAATAAACTTAAGTTCAGAGGCAACAATAAGTTGTATGGCTTTGCAAAAAAGAAATATGCTATCTCTTTTTTGTGAAGCCATGCAACTTATTGTTGCCTTTGTTACTGTAATAGAAAGGCTAGATTTTTTTAACTATCATTACAAATTAGCATGAAAACATTCAGCAATTAATCAGAAAATTGAGAGCCTTTATCTTTATACGGATTCCTTGCACACATAACTAGTAGTAGCACACTTATTTTTCTGTTAGCTCCATACCTTAAAAAATTAGAGTGTCATAAATTTAGTTTTTATAAAATAAAGTATTACAGTAAGAGCTACAGCATCCAAATTAGGATATGTAAAAAATTTTAAAAATTCTAAAAGATAGCTTATGAATAAAAAAATGTTCACAGCAGCAATAAGCAACAAGCTGAAAAATTTTTCAAAGTACTGAATTGCTGCTAAGGTGAAAATACTTTGTGAAATGCTATTAATTATAAATTGGGAGATATGTGTATCTGCCTGCCTGCCTGCCTGCCTGCCTGTCTGTCTGTATGTATTTGTATTCTGACTTCATTATTTTTAATAAAAACAACCAAAATTAAAATGTTGGGTTCTCCTGGATAAAAACCATAAAGTGTTTGGTATCATGATATCTGAAATAAAACTCTTCAGTATGAACTCACACAAAATATATGTTAATGACTCAAGGCCGTATGACATGACCATCTGCTTTAGAAAAGAAGTTAGTAAAAACTTGAGAAAAACCTTCAATTCTTGATTTTGAAATTCTTTCTAAATTCACCTAATGTCACTGGAGTAAGATGATTGATACAAACAACATTGTTTGGACAAACGTTAGCTCTGTGATACTGTTATAATTCGGTTATTTTCTCTGTTCTATGCCTTTTTTTCTTAGTTTTGTAATTTCTCTAGTCTTGTCAATGTTTCATTTTGAGCATGAATCTCATTGAATGGACTGATCCAAATAATCAAATCGTTAAGAAAATTAACTCAAAGCATATAACTATTTTTTATGGTGAAGCAACAATTCTAGGGTACAGTAAACATTATGTTTTGATTTTTTTAAAATCCACACAACAAATTTGTTTAATAATCAGCAATTAATCCACAAATGAATTAGGAGGAATGAAATGTCAGATGGTTAAGAAGTGGGCCAGCTGGGGCAAGCTGGAGATTGAATGGAGAAGGAAGACAAATAATTGATTGGCATAGTAAAATGTTAAAACAAAAAAAAAATCATATTGAGAAAATGTTTTATTATCTTCTAATTTTAGAACATTATGCAAACAATACCATAAGATTGCTGTCTTGCTGTTGGTCTCCTGTTCTCAACCATCTTCCACCAGTTGAATCATTAGTATAGGGCATGGAGAACTATACAGTTCCTACTTTGGGTGGGAAAAATTGAACAGATTAACTAGGGATTGCATTTAATAACCTTTTGTTTCAGTATAGTCTTAATTACTAGGATGTTGGGTAACTGTAAAATTGAAACATATATATTTTACAGTGCAATTAAATGCACATTTATCCAGAAATTGATTTTACTGAGTGCAACTTGCTTTCACATCCATAGTTTTATAGTGCAAATCAATGCATGTCTATTCAAAAATAATTTCAGTTAAACTTTCTTCTAGACAAATATATACAGGAGTGCAAATTAAATTATGTTTTGCCAATCATATTCAGGAAAATATAATTGCTTGAAACTTAATCTTTCTGTTTCATTAGAAAAGCCTGGTTATTTCTATCTGCCCAGTTGAGTGAAATATGTGGAGATACTCCAAGGATGCCTCTTTAGTTGAATTTATGATTTATCTGTTCCTTTTTGGTTGTCATTTTCAATTCATAGATAACCTGGAGATACTGAGAGAAGTTCAAAATCATGCCCAATTATCTTTAAAAAAATCAATTTATATTTGTAGTCAAATATAAATATTTTTGCTAATTGGGTAAAAGAAGCATCATCATATTATATGTCAGTTTTTTGGTGTTTACACTATCAAGCTTTTAAAGCAGGTTAGATCAAATGATAATGTGCACAATAATAGGCTACTGGTGATTAAGGTTGTAGGAAAGGGGAATGGATGACTGTCAGATGGAAGAAAAAAAATCTCACCATGGGAGACAGTTATTTTCTCATTTAATAAATGGACATGTTGATTCATTTTGATTTACGTGAGTGTAAGTGCTATTGCTATTTCATGGTTAACCTATTTCTTCTGTATGATTTTGATATCTCATTGAACTGCTAAACTGCAGGTGAAGAGAGAGACAGAACAAGGACCTAAAGATAGTGTAACTATATTTGACAAATAGGCATTATAATCCGATTTAAAATTTAGAATTCTAAATGCACAAGGTTTTGATAATGTAAAGACTAGCCATGTTTAGCAATGGTGTTTTTTCATTCCAACGTGAATTTTGTCCTATCAGCTGAAAGAGCTAATCTCACAAATGGCAATTTTCCATTTTAACAGAGAAGCCATATTCAGTTGCAACACAAGTGGATATTTATGTTCAAGAACATATTTATATAAGATACTTTAATATTCCTGACTCCCATCTCCAAACTCTCTTGGCACCTATGTTTTCTTAAAATAGTTATCTGAGCTACAGATCCTAAGAATTCATGATGAAGGAAGCAATGGGGAATTGTCCTCTATATGCCACACAATATTTTTTTATTTATTGTCATGTTGATTTTATTTATTTTTCTTTATTTTCTTGAGAGACTATCATTTCTCAAAAATCAATGACACATTTCATTGAAGACATGTTTAAAATACACATAGCAGCTTTAAGATTCATTCACTTATGTTCTTTTGTTTTATTGTTTCTTTCTGGTGAAAAGAAGCAAGTTTTTAAAAAATCACCATTCTGATATCCTGAATTTAATTAGTTCATATATTGTCACTAAGATCTTACCTGGATTGAAAGAAAATGAGGCGTTAGTTTGTGCACTAGTGCATGTGTATAGACCCATCTACCCAATTACTGTGTTTGAACTAAAATGATATCCAGTCTTCTAATACTTGTCTTGTTTTAAGCGGTAATGATCTAGCAAATTCCAATAATATATTCTCTTCTGTTTTCTTTTATTGTCAGATACTTTGTGATATTTGTGTTTAATTTGGAAATTATTACTTTCTTTAAAGCAATAAGTTTGTAGTTTAAGACTCAATTTATCATTTATTTTCTTCTAATAATTTATAAAAAGTATAGATCCATCAGAAAAATAGTCATGATCTCCCTGAGTTAGAAATCCATTTGCAATAAACACAAGAGGAAAAAAGGAAGTTGCTAATTCTGGTTGTGTAGCCTACATTGGAGGTCAAAACTGATTCAAAACATTTTCTTTTCTTTTTTTAATTTTATTGGTTTTTAAAAACAAACATCAACAAACAAAACATAAAAACATCAAGCTATCTTCCATAGGTGTACATACAGTGTGCCGGTTGGTTTACAAATTGTTTTGTGCTTCCATTTCGTAGTCTTCAATTACAATTACATTACATATAATCTCATATTGTCAATCAAAAATTAAATACCTTAGTATCATTATTAATCAATCATTTGACTATACTTTTATTCATTCATGTTTTACAAGATAACCATAATTTACTCAATTTATTTTATAACAATTCATATTATCATCCCAAATCTGTCCTAAAATCATTTTATAGATATAATAAGAAAGAAGTACATCTTTATATATTTATTATTTTCTAAAAATCTACATATTTCATTACTGTACTTTATTGTCTAACCATTGATAGAAAAGATCCCAAATTTTATAAAATTGTTTATCATCTTGTTCTCTATTTCCAATATTTTCTTAATGATTTCCTCCTGTGATGGTATTTTCTCATTTTTCCAATTTTTAGCAAATACAATCCTAGCCGCTGTTAATACATTTACAATCAGGTATTTCAAGCCTTTACTATATATTTCAGGTAAAATTCCCAATAAAAGTATTTCTGGTTTCAAGTCTATATGTTTTTTCGTAATTTTTTTTTCAAACCACATGTGGATTTTAGTCCAGTATCTTTAGCATCCTCACAAGTCCACCACATGTAGTAATATGAGCCAGGTGTCTGATGATATTTCCAACATTTTTCAGATTTATTCTTGAACATTCTTGCTATTCTTGTGGGGGGAAATGCCACCTGTAAAACATCTTATACAAATTTTCTTTATATGCTGTTAACATTGTCATTTTATAATTTTGAGACCACAATTTTTGCCATTTTTCTAAATCAATCCCACATCCAAAATTTTTGCCCCAAGCAATCATAGTTTCTTTAACTTGTTCTTCTTCTAGTTTAATTTCTAATAGATATCCATACAATTTTTTAATCATCTTTTCATCAATACCTGTCAAAATCTTATCTAAGTCAGTCAGTTTATCATAGAAACCTTCTGTTTTAAAATATTTATCATATCTTGAATGTATTTGCGCATATGAAAACCAATTCATCTTTATACCTTGTTCCTCTAGTTTTTGCATAGATTTAAGTTCACCCTTTTCATTCAGAATTTCACCATATCTAACTGTTTCCTTTTTCCTTTTTGTATATTATAGGATACGAAAATGCTTCAATAGTCGATAACCAGACTGGAATTTTCAAATAACATTGTCTTTTAATCTTCTCCCAATTTAACCACAGAGGCTCCCGTATATAATGTCTTCAAAAGTACCCCTGTGTTTTAGTTCCTTTGTACCATAAAAAAGCATGCCACCCCAACAACAAATCATGTCCTTCTAATGTCAACAATCTAGCATTTCTCTATCCATTCCTCAACCCACATCAGATTTGTAGCTTGATAGTATAATTCCAAATTAGGCAAACCAAATCCTCCTCTAATTCTATCATCTTGCAAAAGTTTTAACTTTATTCTCGCTTTCCTACCTTGCCATATATATTTCAACACAATTTTATTTAAATCTTCAAAGTAGTCTTTTCCAAGCCTAATTGGAATTGTTTGAAACAAATATAAAATTCTGGGTAATATATTCATCTTGATTGTTGAAATTCTCCCTATTAGTGACAGTTGTAAGTTTTCCCATTTTGCCAAATCTAACGCTATCTGCTGTTTAAGTTTAATATAATTATTCTCTTTTAATGTACTACATCCTGCTGTCAAATATATCCCCAAGTACTTGATCTTATTCGTGACTTGAATTTTCTGCCAGTTCTTCCTTTTGTCTTATAGCATATTCTTTGTCACAATCTTTGTCTTATCTTTATTTATTTTCAAACCAGCCACCTCTCCATATGTCTCTATCTTTTCTATCAATTTTGATGCTGTTTCTAAAGGGTCTTCTAAAATGAAAACCAGAGCATCCGCAAATGCTTGCAGCTTAAATTCTTCTTTTTTTATTTTCATTCCTTTTATATTCTTTTCATCTCTAATATATCTGTTTAACACTTCCAAGGTTAACACAAACAACAAAGGTGATAGTGGGCACCCTTGTCTTGTTCCTTTTCTTATATCGATAGATTCTGTCAGTCCTCCCTCTATCATTACCTTTGCCGTTTGCTTATAGTATATAGCTTCTGTTGCTTGAATAAATCTTTTAGCAAAACCCATCTGTTCCAACAGTAATAACATGAATCGCCAATTCACATTATCAAATGCCTTCTGTGCATCTAGAAATATCAGAGCCATTTGTTTTTCAGGATGTGCCTCGTAGTATCCCAAGGTGTCCAAGATTACTCTCATATTGTCTTTAATTTGTTTCTTTGGCAGAAATCCATTTTGATCAGGATGGATAAAATTATTTAAATATTTTTAAAATCTTTCTGCCAACATTGAAGCAAAGATTTTGTAATCTGGATGGATAAAATTATTTAAATATTTTTAAAGTCTTTCTGCCAACATTGAAGCAAAGATTTTGTAATGTGCATTTAATAGAGAAATGGGTCTATAGTTCTTATTTTGTAATGGGTCGGTCTCCTCTTTTGGAATAAGTGTAATATAGGCTTCTGACCATGATTTAGGTATCTTCTTTTTTCAGTCTCTTTAGGTATCTGAGGTAAATTAGCATTCTGTAAACACTGCTTAACTCTTTCTTCATCAATATTCTCTTGCATGTATAATTTCCCATAGAAGTCTCGAATGATTTCCTTCTTCTCTTTGCTACCATGGCAAACTTGGCCTTGGTCATCTATTAATTGCAATATTTTCCTTGATTCTTTCTCCTTTCTCAGTTTGTATGCTAACCATCTACCTGGTTTGTTTGCATCTTCAAAGTAGTTTTGTTTAGTACCTCTAATTTTCTGTGCTAATTCATCTTTTCCTATTTGACCCATTTTGTGTTTAATTATATCCATTTTTAGCTTAATATCCTTTTTCTGTGGCATTTTCTGTAGCTCTTTTTCAAGTCTTTTATGCTCATCCTCTAGGGCCTTAGAGGCTAGCCTTTTCATAGTATTTCTTTTCCTTGTATAGTCTATCATCAAGCCTCTAACATATGCCTTCATTGTATCCCATACATTCTGGATTGATGTATCTTCGTTTTTGTTTTCTCTAAAAAAAGGCCAATTCTTTCTCCATCCACTGTGTGAAGTCTTTTTCCTTTAAAATAGTATTATTTAACATCCATCTAGATCTTCTTTTTTGTTCTTTCCATTTAATTGTCATTGGATTGTGATCTGCCGAAGTACTTATTTCTTGAATGTTAGATATTAATTCTGTTGACATCCATATCATATCTATTCTGGACCATGATAAGTGTCTATTTGAATAGAAGGTGTATTGTTTAGTTTTAGCATTTCTTTCTCTCCATGTATCTTTTAAGTTTATTTCATCTACCATTAAAAAAAAAAGATTTAGGGAGAGTCTTTCTGTTTTGCTTTGTTGTTTTCTGTGCTGTATGGTCCAATTTGTTGTCTACAATTCCATTAAAATCTCCCATCATAACTATATTAGCATGGTCCAGTTCAATTATTTTCATATGTAGTTTTTTGTAGAATTCTTCTTGTTTGTCATTCAGAGCATAAATTGCAATCAGGAGTGTTTTCATATTATTGTATGTTATTTCCACCATTAGTATTCTTCCATCATCATCGGTATAGATCAATTTTGCTGGGGTGGTCTCTTTAATATATAAAACCACTCCTCCTTTCTAACATTGGGTCAAGGAAGTGAATATTTTCCCTAATTTTGGCTGTATCAACAATTGTTCATGTTGTTTTTTAATATGTACTTCTTGTAGACAGATTATGTCAAATTTTAAATTCTCCAATTTATGAAAGGTTTTCCTTTTTTTAATGGCTGAGTTAAGTCCATTTATATTAATTGTAATCATTTTTTTCTCTTCCATGGTTATATTTTATAGTTAGGTTTAGCAGCTCTTATAGATCTTAATTCACTTTGTTCTTTGGCTTCCACCTTTCCACCTACTGCACCTTCTTCTTTTTCAGTCACCATTTGGAAGTCCTCTTGGAAATTCAATTAATGAGATCTCTTTTTCTGCCTCTTCCTCTTTCCTTCCAAAAAATTATGTATAAAATAATTCCACTTTCTCAATTGAGTCAATTCTGTGTCTCTGTTCTTGCCATGTGAACATTAAACCTTCTGGAATCAGCCATCTATAATTCACCTCTTTTTTAAGTAGCATTTTAGTCAGCAATCGGTATTCTCTTCTCATCTCTCTCACTCTTCTGGGTATTTGTTTCAAGACCACAATCTCCTTGTCTTTGTATTTCAATGTTTTCTCTTTTGCCACTTGCAATATTTGCGTTTAATGGCTTTCTTTGTAAATCTAATGTGAACTTCTCTTGGTAAGCTATTTCTCATCACATATCTTGTGAAAACTCGATAAACCTCATCTTTCCATCCATTATCTTCTCTTCATTTATTTCCAAAGCTTCAGCCAGTATTTCTATCATTATCTCAGCTAGGTTTTGTCCTTTTTCTTCCTCTACCTTTTGAAATCTAAGATAGAATTCTGATCTATCCATCTCACATCTCAACATACCACTTTTATCTTGTTCAACCACCATTAATCTATTGTCAATATCTCCAATCTTCTTTTCTCTTTGTTTATCTTCTTCTTCAATCTTTTGGAATCTCTCATCATACTTCAACATCATTTGTTGGATGTTCTCCACTTTTTCATCAGTTTTCCCTGTTCTTTGTTCAATGTTCTCTGTTCTTTGTTCGATGTTCTCTATTCTCTTTTCAATATTCTCTGATCTTGCTTGAATATTTTGAATTCCTTGCATAATCATCTGCAAAATCACTTTTTCTTGTTCTTTTTCTTGCTTTAACATTTTCTGTATTGAACGTTGTCCTCCAGATGGTGAAGAGGAAGAAGTAGAAGTTGAAGAACCAGGAACTGTACATTTCCTACTCGTTTTAAGTAATTCAAAATCTTCAGGTTCTTCTAAACCTTAATCCAATTATGAAGTAACCAATTATAGTTCAAAATAAAAATAGTAGAAAAAAGAAGCCCAATAATAATAATAAAAAATGGAGGACAAAATTTCTTCAGGTTCTTGTATACCTTAATCCAATCAATAGTAGGATAAAGAAAAAGAGCTTAAAAAAAAGAAAAAGGAAAAATTCTTCGGGTTCTTCAACACCTTAATCCAATTGAAAGGTCTCCAATAGAAAAAAGTGCATAAGAATAAACCAGAAAGGTAGATGAAAAAACAAAAATACCAGGAAAGCGGGGGAAAAGGCTTTTAAGGCTTTCCCTTTAAAATAAAAAGTAAACGTAGAGATTGGACTTCCAAAAAAGAAAGAAAGAAAGAAAGAAAGAAAGAAAGAAAGAAAGAAAGAAAGAAAGAAAGAAAGAAAGAAAGAAAGAAAGAAAGAAAGAAAGAAAGACAAAGACAAGCTCCAACAAAGCCAAAAACCCAAATAGTTATTACAAAAAAAAAGATTAAAAAAATACAATAAAGTTGGTGAGGAGGGATAGCACAACTTAGGAAAAGTAAAAAATAAAAAGGGCACACTGCACTTTGTTTAATTATCCAGGGCTCTTATTGTAACTCTCTTCTCCAAAAAACTTACCACCTTTTTCCCCCTACGTTTCAACACCAGACTCCAGCTGTTGATACAAACCCAGAAGAATTCCTGCAATAATATTCTCTCATGCTCTTCCCTCTATCTTATCAAATAGCAATGTCCTTGAAAAAGAGTCTCAGTTCTTTCTTTCTCAGCTTTGTCTGGTCACAGGGAAATAGAATATTTTCAAGCCTCTAGTTCGCAGTGTTACAAAGTTTCTTTGCTCTCACTTTCCCCCTCCTTTTCCAAGCAGGGTATAATAAGAATTAATAAAAAAAGAAAAAGATATTTTAAAAAAATGAAATAACTAAAGGGAGCCTCTAGCCTAAAATATTAAAAAAATCAAAAAGGAGAAGAAAAAAATAGATATAAACGAAAAAAAAACCCAGTCCAGTTTCAAAATACAAGATCATATATAGAAAATCCAACAATGAGAAAAACAAAGCAAAACATTACTTTGACATTCCTGTTTAAAATCGCCGCTTAATCACTTCTGTCAAAACTTTTAGATTCTTTCTTTTCCTTGGGGTGTCCTTTCAGAACTTAGAATAAAAAAAAGTTCTCACCAAACTGGCACACTCTCTCTTTCTACTCTCTTCTGTTTCGGAGCTGCCCCAACTTCAGCAGCTTTAATGGCTGCCTCTTTGCCGCTGGCAAGAAGAGCTTCTCCTGGAACTACCAGGGACTTTGCGGTATCCCTGGGATCGACAGGATGCGCTCTTCACTTTCACCGTCTCTTTGGGATGGTTTAGATCCGATAGGACCGTCCAGGAGCAAAGATATCAGCAGCGATCTCAGACCTCCAAGATCGCATGCCATATCATCGTGATTCCAGCTCCGCCCTCCAAGACTGATTCAAAACATTTTCAAATGCATGGGTTTTATATAATTATAATAATCCTGTAATCCCAGAGCTATTCAGCAACCTGAAGATTCAAGAACTGCATGGCTTTTTATAGGTTCCCATGGGCTTCTAGCTGACCAGAAATCATTGGACCAGATAATACAATAGTCTTATTTAACTAGTGGTTCTTCAAATAGTGCAGATGTATGTTTTATCTTACTGAAAACATTCTGCTTGAAAACTTTTCTTATGTGAAAGTATCCTTTCAGAATTGGGTACCTGTTTATAATGAAGAAGCATATTCTTCGTTTAGTTTTTTTAGTTTTGAGGTGTAGCAGCTCCCAAAAACTATAGGAAATGTGGCCATGATGCAATGAGATAGAGTATTTTTTCCCATTTATTGAAAAAAATAAGAGGTAAATTAAGGCTCTTTAGGTTTGGGCTACTTAGAGATGATTTGAAGAGCATGTAACATATATTTCCAGGGGTGGGATTCAAATTTCTTAACCAGTTCTGTGAATGTGGCTTAATTTGTGGGCATGGTTTGGTGGTCACATGACTGGGCTTAATTTGCTGGGCATGGCTTGTATGTAAATATTGTAAATATTTATGTAAATATTGATTTTTTTTAAAAAGAGCAACTTTTACCCAAAATTAGGCAAAGCAGGCAGGCAGATTGAGTTGCTTGCAGAATCACAGATTCACTCACAATTATACCTTTCTGCAATCTGCTGCCTGAGTCTGCACTGAAAAATAGAAACTTCAATCCTAAGAAGGTTCAGCTCTGCTCTCAGGCCACTTCTTGCTCCTCCCCAACCCCCTGAATACCACCCTTGACTGGGCCTCAGGGAAGCCTCCTGGATGAAGGCAAAGCAGTACAACAGTTATTTAGATTAGCTAGAAAGGAAGAAACCCAACGATATTCTGCTTTCTAGCTAATCTAAATTGCCTCACACAGCTGATATCAGAACAGCTGATTGTTGGGGGGGAAAGGAAAAATAGCAACTTACCAAAAATTAAGCAAAGGCACAATACAGGCAAGTTGTATGGCATGCATGTGAGATAAGGAGTGGCTTGGTGGGCGGGGAGGTTCGGGGCCAGCCACTGGCACAATTTGCCAGTTCTCCGAACTGCACAGAATTGTAACAACCAGTTATATATAACTGGTCCAAACAGGTAGAATCCCATCCCTGTATATTTCCCATAATTGTTGTATTTGTTCCTGCTATTTTTTCCATTACTCATTTTGAAACAGTAAAAAAGATGCTCTTTAAAAAATTATTTTATGGGAGGAAAGAATTTGGCAACATTTTTATGGATGGCATGTGATTTTTCACTTATTCAGTCACAAAGGAATGAATGTTTCATATTTGCTTAATAGAAAATAACACTAACAGTATCATCCTGTAGTGTACTAGTTTCAATTTTTTAAAAAATAAACTCAAAACATCACCAAGATAAATTGTTTAGAATTTCTGAAACTCCCTAAGAATTAGATATAGAACTGTCAGATCTGTGTATCTGCCATTCTTCAATGGAAGAAGAAGGGGGGAAAGTTGGTACAAGTAATCCTTTTTGATGTAACCTGAATATATTCAATCTTATATTGAATCTGTATAACTTGCACATGACACACAACTGGAAGACTGGAGCCAGATGGCTAGAAACTTGTCACCTCTTGGAGAGAGAGCAAAAATTCCAGCTCTGGAAGATAATCCCTGGGAAACTCTTCTGAGATACATTCCCAGAAAAGGGAGTGGGGAATTAACATGTTGGTTCTTTGTTTGACTAAATCCACATCTAAATAAGGGGAGGGGTTCTAATTCCCTTTATCTGTTACTGTATGCCTGGAAGCATCTTAGATTCTGCTTTGACTAGTATTGGAATCATTTCCTTTCAAAAAAGAATTGCTTTTGAAGTGCCTAGCTTTCAGAAGTTCATTCTTTTTCGGTTGAAGGGGAAAAAGTCCATTGCTTACAAGAACCTTATTTTCGGGGTTAGAAAACATTTGAAAAATTGCAAAGCAATACTAGAAAAAACAGAAACTATTGTGAAATTCTGAAAAGTGGCATGATAGGAGTAGCTAATTAAGAAATGGGGTGACTCAATGATTTACCATAGTCTACTGGAGAGACTGTGTGACCAAAGAGAAGAAGGAGGGTTGCAACAATACAAACAAGACGTTCAGGTCAAATGTGTGCACGTGCGCACACGCACGCACACACACGCACGCACACACACGTAGACATATATTCTCTCAGCTAATTCCTTACCATGAACTTCTTATATATACACACAACGCTTTTTGGAAGAATTGGCCAAGAGCTTTAGAAGTAAATCAAATGATGCTCACAAATTAGTATCCTCAATTTGTTTAAAACACAAGATTGAAAAGAATCAACTTTCAACTCCTATGGGAAATGCTACTCTCGCTGTTTAAAAACCATAGTTCCTGCATTTTATCAGCAATGTATCTTTTTACAGCAGTGGCCCCCAACCTTTTGGGCACCAGGGACCAGTTCCACGGAGAAAGGTTTTTTTGTGGACTGGGGTGTGTGTGGTTTGGGTGCTGCTTGAATCCCGCAGATGGAGCTTTGCTTGTTTGCATGGACCAGTTGCTGGCATGCTGCAGATTGGTTGCCAGTCCACAGACCGGGAGCTGGGCCTCACAGTTTATAAGAAACAAGTTACTTGAAATGCCACTTTGCAATAAGTCTTAAAAACCTTTTTTGCCTCAATGTGAACTTGAAACAGTAATTAGAAAAAAACAAGCTAAATTTATTAAAAATCATAATGAAGTGCTCATATAACTACTTTTAACATATTCACAACAGAAAATGATAGCACAGATTAATTTAAAATGCAGGATTCAAAATTTTATGTTAGTTTCTTATTTGTATCTCGAAAGATTGGAGATTTTGGCAAGACCTTTTGACATATATCAGTGTTTTAAAAATCTTATCTAAATTTTACAAATCAGTTTTTGCTCAATCTACCATCTTCCAGAAAGGTACCCATAATTGAACAAAACACCCATAATTCCCAACAACACAATCTAGAAAATAATGGTGTTTTTACTCAAAGCACATCAGTTGGGGAAGTCTGGCCTCAGTGGCTAGTTTATTCTCTGTGTGATATATCTGAAATGTCAGTATCTGATACTGTTGAAAGAAATTTCTGTGATGACTTTTTTCCAAGTCACCATATTGTGTGAGCTATTAGAACATTGATAATCACCTCTTCTTAGAGAATTAATTAAAGGAACAATTTTCATAGGAATCATAAAATGTAGTATTGTTTTAAATTGATTTTTTTTACCACTTACAGATAATGAAAAAAATGAGTAACATCTATGAATCAGCAGCCAATACTCTGGGAATCTTTAGCAGCCCCTGCCTGACCAAGGTAGAATTGAGAGTGGCATGCAAAGGCATATCTGACAGAGATGCCCTCTCTAAACCAGATCCCTGTGTCATACTGAAAATGCAGTCTCATGGACAATGGTTTGAGGTAGGTGTCCAATTACTCACTCTCTCTCTCCCTCCCTCCCTCCCCCCTCTCTCTCCCTCCCCCCCCTCCTCCCAATTACTGCAAAGATGCCCAATTTTATTTCAGGGGCACTGGGTAGGTTTTTTTTATCCTAGGTCAGTGGTATATTCTGAGTGAAACTTCTACAAATCCATGCCTGATTTGGCAGGAAACAACAGGAGAAGGACATTTACTGTCTCATTATTAATGCTAGTTTGTCTTAATTATCTTTACAATTTATCTATCATTATTCAAGTAGAAAATGGTGACCGGTAAATTTTCTATACCTTAAAGTTGTTGTAGAATGGTGTCAGAACAAGAGAAGTGAAATACTGGATGAATCTGCCTAAGTGTTTTGGGAAGTAGAAGCTCTACCGTCACAGGGTTAATAATTCTGGAGATGGGGAATGGTCCAAAGAATTTTGGCCCCAGTTTCTTTGAGGGTTGTAGTGATTTTAAGAATCTTGAAATGTTTAGGATCGCAGCGTTTTTTGTCCGCTTGAGCTTTAAAAACTGCTCTAGCTTCCTGTAAAGGTAATCTTACCACCGCCCACATGGCTTGCAAGTTATTAATCCACTCCTTAAGGGAGGGGATTTCAGGTTCTTTGGTAGGTAGTTCTGGCATGGGATTGAATTCTTGGCCCATGGTTATCTGGAATGGGGTGAAACTCGTGCTGCTGTGGACCGAGTTATTGTATGCTACCTCTGCAAAAGGAAGAAGGTCAGTCCAATTGTCCTGTTGATAATTAATAAAGCATCTTAAATATTGTTCTAATATGCTGTTAATTCTCTCTATCAATCCATCCGTCTGGGGATGATTTGATGACAACAACCCCTGGGTGGAGCCTAATAGGTTTAATATGGATGCGAACTGGACGCCCCTATCTGAAATAATCCATTGGGGAGCTCCGGTAAATGTGTATTAGAAACAGTGATAAATGTGTATTAGAAACATCTTTGACAAGGCCTTGGCAGTTGGGATCTTTTGGCATGGAATAAAGTGAACCTGTTTGGAAAAAAGATCAGTTACAACCCAAATGACAGTATTTCCAGCACTTTCAGGGAGTTCCACTGTAAAGTCCATAGAAATCTCTTTCCAGGGTGCAGAAGGGTCTGCTACTGTCTGTAAAAGACCTGGAGATTTTCCTTGTCTTTTCTTTGCAGCAGCACAGGTGGGGCAGCTCACAACATAGTTTTCAATGTCCATTTTGAGAGACAGCCACCAAAATTGTCTTTTGATGAGGTGCAGGGTTTTTACAAACCCAAAATGCCCTGCTATTTTTGAGTCATGGCAGCATTTCATGAGGTCCATCCTCTGGCTTGCAGGGACATAAAGTTTGTTTCCTACCCAGGCCAGACCATCTTTGAGTAAGCAAGTGTTTTTGTTAGCCTGGAGCCAATTGTCCTTAAGTAGTGCCTCCTTAAATATTGACATCATTGTGTCTTCAGTCAGTGATGATTTCTTTTTCTCTTGTGCCCAGGTGATTACTTTGGCTGCAAATTGGGTCGGTTGGATCATTGGTTTTATAGCCTCAATCTTTTTGCTGTTGTATTGGGGTTTTCTGGACAGGGCATCTGCTAATAAGTTCTTTCTCCCAGGAAAATATTTGAGAGTGAAATTAAACCGTTTAAAATATTGAGCCCACCTTCCTTGTTTTTTGGAGAGTTTTCATGGATTTCTCAGGGCTTCCAGGTTTTTATGATCAGTCCATACTTCAAAGGGGATTTGGTTTCCTTCCAGGAAATGTCTCCATGTGAGGAGTGCCCATCACACAGCATATGCCTCTTTCTCCCATATGACCCATCTTTGCTCGGTTTCCATCAGTTTCTTGGATGTATAAGCTCATGGTTATAATTGTCCATTTCCATTCTTTTGGAGGAGGACTGCTTCAACTGCAACATCACTAGCGTCTGCTTGGATGTCAAAAGGTTGTTCGGGGTCTGGGTGCTTAAGGACTGGTTCTGCTGAGAGTTTGAGTTTTTTGAATGCCGCTTTGCATTCCATTGTCTAGATAAGGGGTTGCCTTGGTTTGGGTTTCTCCCCCCCCTCTTCATTTTTAGCAGATTCATGATGTGGAAGGCAATGTTTTCAAAAGCTGGAATGAACTGGCGATATAAGTTCACAAACCCCAGGAAGCTTTGCAGTTGCTTGCGGGTATGTGGTGGTTCCCAATCGATAACAGTTTTTACTTTCTGAGGGTCCATCTCTATTTCCTCATTTTATATTCTATACCCCAAGTAGTCAATTTTTTCTTGGTGGAATTTGCATTTAGAGAATTTTTCATATAGTTTAGCATCTAAGAGTTTTGTGAGGACTGCACAGAGTAGCTTGATGTGTTCTTCCATCGTTTCTGTGTAGATTAAAATATCATCAAGATAAACTAGAACCCCTTTATATAAAAATTCATGAAGGCTCTCATTGATCAATTGCATAAACGTGGCAGGTGCTCCTTGCAATCCAAAAGGGAGCACTTTAAATTGGTAGCATCCCAGTGGGATATTAAAAGCTGTCTTCCACTCATCCCCTTCCTTTATTCTGATGCAGTAATATGCCTCTCATAGGTCTAACTCTGATTTTTTTTTTCCTTTCAAGAGGTGGGCTAACATGTCCTTCATGAGGGGGAGTGGATACATATTCTCTGTGCAAATTGCGTTTAACTTTTTGTAATTCATGCACAGACGCACGGAGCCATCTTTCTTTTCATGGAGTAATACTGGGGCCGCTATTTTTGGTCTGTTGGTTTGATGAAACCCCTTTTTAGATTTTTATTGATAAATGCTCTGAGTTTTTTTAGTTCTCTGGGAGACATGCAGTACATTTGTGGTTTTGGGAGTTTAGCCCCTGGTAGGATTTCAATAGTGTAGTCTGTGGCTCAATGGGGTGGGAGTTCATCACAAGCTTCCTTGCTAAATGCTTGGGCTAGATCCAGGTACTCGTTGGGGCAGTTAATGGGTTCAGCCGACTTTTCGGTCATGGCTGACTCTCTGTTCTCTGTTCCTTTATTTATCCTTTCCTCTGAGCGATTTGCAAATACTATGTCTCTCTGGAATTGTATGGTTCCTCTCCTCCAATTTATTTTTGGATTCCATTTCCACAGCCATGTGAGACCTAGGACTAGCAGCTCTTCCATTCCTGGGGCTACAATGAATATGAGCATCTCACTATGGTTCCCTAGTCTTATTTTCAATGGTTCTGTGGTAAACCTAGCTGGCTCTCCCCCTGCTATAGTTACATCTAATTGGCAGAAAGCGATGGGATTTTCCGTTTCTTCCAGTTGGACCCCCAATTTCTCTGCAAGGGAGGGGTTGATTAGGCATCGGATGCATCCCGAATCCAGCAACGCTGCAATTTCCTCCTCCTTCCTTCGGCTTGGGATAAACAGTGATTGGTTCAATTGGGTTGCTTACCAGCGGATCGTCTTCCGGATTGCTTTCAGACTGGCTCAGGTCCCCTCGGAGTGTTGGGGATTCTTCCTCTGGGTTGGGGGGAGGATTGGAATCCCACAGCTACTCCGCTTTTCAGGCCAGTCTCCTTTCCTCGAGGGTTGGATGTTCCAGGTTTCCCACCTGATGGGTGATCTGGCTTTCTGGCAGGGGTTTTGGAATGGCATTCTGCTGCACAGTGTTCCTCCTTTCCACATTAAAGCAACCAGATGTTCTTGGAATCATGGTGGTTTGGGGTTTGAAAACTTCCCGTTTCCTCTGGGATGGGGATCTTTTCCAAAACTTGCTACTGTGGTACCGGTTACGAGTCATGTCTATCTTCACCTCCTCTGCCATCAGGTACCATTTATGCAGGAGGTTTGGGGCCCCACAGGCCAGGAGGCAGTAAATAGGTCATCCTTGAGTCCATCTTTGAACCAACAGACTAGACTATCCTCTGGCCAGTCGACTCAGCTGGCCAGGTCACGAAATTTCTCGGTGTACTCAGCTACTGGGCAACGGCCTTGTTTTATGAATCTAATGCGGTCGCGGGCTTTTCTGTCAGTCTTCGAAGTGGTGGCATAGGGCCATCATGAAGTGGTCGAGATTCCTTATTTCTGGGGCATTGACGTTGTAGAGCGTCACCATCCATTTGACTGATGCCCCTTCTAGGGTGACAACTCGTACTCAGGACCCCTGGGTTGGGAAATTCTGCCTGTATTCTTGCATGTATGTGAGGACTTGTACCAGAAAAAATCCCAGTTGCTGGGGGTCCCCATCGAATTTTACTCCCAGGGGTGGGACCTTCCTCTGCAGTTGTATGTATCTGGGTTGGCCAGGGTTAATCCCCTGTTCTGGAGCATTTAGGGGTTGGGTACCTGGT
>BHEV01043152.1:0-16413 GCA_004319985.1 Emydocephalus ijimae
AGATTACTTCGTAATTGGATTAGGGCCTAGAAGAACCTGAAGATCTTTTTCCTTTTTCTTCTTCCTTTTTTCTTTTTTCCTGTTTGGTTTTGGGTTTTTTATTATTGGATTTTTCCATTTTGGATTATAATTGACTATTTTACCAGTTGGATTAAAAGTTAAAAAGAATTTGAAGATTTGGAAGCATTAAAATGAGCAAGAAACCAATACCATCTGGCGTTTCTACTTCTATCTCTGCATCCCCACCAGCTGGAGGACAACGTTTAATTCAGACAATGTTGAAGCAAGATAAAGAACAAGAAAAAGTAACCTTACAGATGATTATGCAGGGAATTCAAGATCTCAAGATAAAATCAGANGCAGTTGTTAAAAATTTTGAATCCCACCCCTGATGAGGAGTGAAATGTCTTCATGCAAAACAAAGAAAGTCCAGCTACCTTTTGAAAAAGTACCTTTGGGACAACCATTCATCTGGATGATGGGAAATCATCGATAGATATTTGTAAAAATCTTCTTTCACATTGCTTATGTGGCTGATGGGGTCCGGGCCCTCTTCTACAAAGTTACCATGAGAGGTTTCATGACGTATTACTGCCCTATTACTTTTTTTCCTGTATAATGAATTAGATGATTTGTGTTATTACTATTGAACACAATGAAGAAAAGCTTACCATCCATCCATCCAAATAACCAGTCATTACTTATAGGATATCCCATAATTGGATAACATATATTTAGATAAGAGCAAGTCAGGAGCTCTTTGCAATATTCTTTCTTCCAACTTTATTCCATCAATGACAAGGACTTCCATTTTAAATATCTTCCAAGTAATCTTATTTTAATATGGTATAAAATGATATTTTTTTTAAAAAAGAGAGAGAGAGATTCTAATAGCTTAATAGCATCCTTTACTTCAGAAACTTTGAAACAAAATGTGAGCGGATGAAAAGAATCCAATCTGTTGCTTTTGAAATACTTTCTTCTGTATATAAAAGCATTTAGTTTGCCAGACAAGTGTTGACTCTGATTTCAAATACGCTTGGCCTATAGTTTCTGAAAATGAGATTACAAAATTGCTAAACCCACTTGCTAAGAATATAGCCCACAGAGAAGATTGACTTCTGGCCAAACCTTTTCAAAGTAATATTGAAAAGTGAACCCAATTGTTTTGCACAATTTTTCCCCTCTTGCTATTTTATATTCTTTGGGGGTTATGGTTCTCTAAGATGGCACCAGATGCAAATAATATTATTATTTAAAAATCTACCCAGTAATTAATCTTAGTTTGCTCACATAACATACTTGCTAAGTTTTAGATCTATTATCATCAGGACGTCATTAAAAATGGTAAGAATGTGGGAAAATCTGTGCATTTTTATTTATATTGTAAATAGAGAGAGAAAAGAATCCTTATATTCTGAAAATGAAACTATTGAATGAGAAATTGTACGGAAAGCTTTTTTGAAGAACCTTCGCGGCAAATGAGGGCATATTGCATTTATTTACACATTAGCATGATGACTGCTGGAAAATGCTTCGGTTTGTCCTCATTTGAAAGATTTTCTAATTTTCTGCATTGAGCTGGTGAGGTTTCATAATGTGATTCATAAGCGTGTAATAATCTGAGGACTCTGCATTGAAGTTCTCACTTTGTGTCCAATACATCTCTGTGCATATATTTAAGCTGTTGCTTGAAAGTATTTGTTGTCCAAAGAAAGCAATGAAAAGCTTCTACAACAGAGGTGGGATTCTACCAGTTCGCACCTATTCGCTAGAACTGGTTGTTAACATTCTAAGTAGTTCGAAGAACCAGTTGTTAGAAGGAATTACTGGCCTAATCCTGTAAGGAAGGCAGGAAGGAAATATTGTGGGGTTGCTTACAGAAACTGCCTCTCCGTTAACCCTTATTACATTCTTGGCAGGACTAGATTTCCTGTCCCAGGAACTTCTCTGGAGTTTTTTCCCCCTCCTTTGCTGGTACTTGGCTTGTGTGGAGTGACCATTCAAAGTTACAATGGCACTGAAAAAAGTGACTTATGACCATTTTTCACACTTATGACTGTTGCAGCATCCCTACAGTCATGAGAGGCCAGGCGAGGAGATGCGTGCCTCAATGTGAGTAATATTGAGTTGGCCACACCCAGCCAATAACATGACCACCAAACCACACCCACCACCTAAGCCATGCCCAGAGAACCAGTTGTTAAAAATTTTGAATCCCATCCCTGATCTACAACCAAGTTATTGCTCCTTAATAATAGAAAAGAATATAATAGAAAGTAGAGTAGAGTAGAGTAGAATAGAATAGAATTTATTTATTTATTTTGTCAATTGCTTACAAGATAATAGATATAAGTAAAAACATAGTTACGAATACATGGATACATATAAGAAAAATAAATATATATGTATAAAAAAACAATACGACAGGGACGGTAGGCACGTTGGTGCACTTATGCACACCCCCTACAGATCTCTTAGGAAAGGGGTGAGGTCAATAGTAGACAGTCTAAGGTTAAAGTTTTTGGGGTTTGGGGAAGAAACCACAGAGTCAGGTAGAGTATTCCAGACATTGACCACTCTGTTGCTGAAGTCGTATTTCCTGCAATCAAGTTTGGTGCGATTAGCCTTGAGTTTGTATCTATTGTTGGTTCTTATGTTATTATGGTTGAAGCTGAAGTATTAATTGACAGGTAGGACATTACAATGTATGATTTTATATACTATGCTTAGATCAGACCAAAGGCAGCATAGTTCTAGGTTTTCTAGGTCTAGAATTTCAAGTCTGGTGGCATAAGGTATTCTGCAACGAGTAGAGGAGTGGAGAACTCTTCTTGTGAAATATTTCTGGACTTTCTCGACTGTGTTAATATCAGATACGTAATGTGGGAATAGAATAGAATAGAATAGAATAGAATAGAATAGAATAGAATAGAATAGAATAGAATAGAATAGAATAGAATAGAATAGAAGTTGGAAGCAACCTTGGAAGTCTTTTAGTCCAACCCCTGTTTGGCAGGAAACCCTACACCACTTCAGACAAATATGTTTATAACAATTTTCCTAGGACTGGATTTACTGGGATTGAAATTTCCAGTCAGCATGACTACCCAACCAATACCAATCAATAGTCTGCATATCAAAATCTGCAAGATATTGCAGTTCAAAATACACCTCTTTTGTATGTGTGTTGAAATTGCATACATGTGCAAATGTTTGGGCCTTGGATCATGAAATTGCATCTTTTGGATCAAATTAGGGTCTTCAAGTTTATTTGAAAGATTTGCACCCAGTTTGAAGATATGATATGTTCATACATGATGTGTTCATTGGCAAACACATGTTCACTGTTTATGTTTACATGAACAGTCATAAATATGAATTGGATCAGTTCAGCTTTTTTAATTCATTCAGAAATTAAACCCACATCGATGTTTTCATTTAGGAGAACTATAATATGGCACATCAATGTTTCAGCATTAGCTTACATCAAGTGAGAACCCTTCAAAATATGTAAGTTATTTATAAATAGTGAATATTTTTTTCATTTGTTGTCATTTATTTGGAAGGTATACTTTTGGAAGGACTTTGCAGTGAGAATATCACCTGTTTGCTATTCATTAAAGAAAGACTTTTACTCAAATCTGATAAAAGGAGCAATAGCATCTGAGATTTCAAACATACTGTATATATGAAGAGTCTCCCTTAATGAAAAAGTCTCCCTTAATGAATAGCTGAGAGATGCTGTGTTCATGCTGCATCTAAAGTGCTTCATTCCAATCATTTCAAAATCTGGATAGTCCTAATAAATAGCTTGTAACCTGTCAATGATTGTCCCACTTTCTTCACTGGAATTATTTGCATCCTACTATTTCTATAATAAGAAGTAAATGGGCCTCTAAAAGTAATTAATACTTGAACATTGCTTTAAATCACCCACTCATCTTTTAATTTACTTACTGGGAAAGCTTCAGTAATGCCAACTGAAAAAAAATCTTAGAATAGTTGAAAGAACCTTAATACTGTCATTTAAACCACATTTCTAAAGTGCAGTAATAGGACCAGCTTTTCGAATATTGGTGCAATTAAAATGCCAGTTCTGACTGTATTTTGCCTTCAAACTAACTTTTGCATTTGCCCATGGTCTATGTTTGTTAATTTAAGAAACTAATACCATTTTTGCAAGATTTTGAGTCAAGGTTGACCCAAGGCATTTTTACTAGCCCCAGAATTTATCCCAACTGGATTGATAGTTGCACTTAACATAAGAAATGGTCTAAAGTTTCCTGCTTGAGCAGGGAGTTGGACTAGAAGACCTCCAACTTTGTTATTGTGAAGAGTGAAGAGAAGGACCAGGGGAGACAGGATAGCAGTGTTCCAGCATTTGAGGGGCTGCCACAGACAGGAAGGAGTCAAGCTATTTTCTAAAGCACCCAAAAGCCAGACAAGGAATAAAGGATGGAAACTGAACAAGAGATTCAACCTGGAAAGGAGGAGAAATTTCCAGACAGGGAGAACAATCAATTGATGGAACAGAAGTTTTCTTCAGAAGTTGTGGGAGCTTCATCACTGAAGCTTTCAAGGAGAGCCTGCACTGTCATCTCAGAAATGATATAGGGTCTCTTGCTTGGATGGGCGGGTTGAACTAGATGACTTACAAGGACCCTTCCAACTCTGTTAATCTGTATCTTATTCTCCATTCCCAACTGTAAACCCATAAATGTTTTAAAGTACTGTTGACAGACCCTTTCCATTAAGCCCAGCAGGTTAGCATAGTGGAAACAAGACAAACTGCTGAAAAGATAACATAGGAGAATCAGGAGACTACAGTTGGTTCTTCTTGCAACAAGCACTTGCTTGCAGCTGTCTTGTTTTGGCCAATGGTAGACCTAGCTATATTTTAAAGCGCCTTGGTAGCCAACCTTGTTCAACATTTTATTTGCTCTTACTTTGCTTCATTGAAGCTCCCATAAAATAAAAATATGAATAACAAACTGCTTGCAGTTAAAAGTGTCAGTTAATGAACTTTAAAAAAAACATCTCAGAGGCACTGAATAGGCTATCAGCATTTCTGTCATATAATAATTATTGGATAAACAGACTAAGTTGATGGCCAATTTTTAAATTACCTACTCTAATGAGATCATTACCAGTGACCAAGGTGGAAATAGATGGACAGTGTTAATTATTATCCTCTCACATCTGTAGTTCTCTAAAAATTCTTCTGTGCTCTTATATATACAAAATCTAGGGAGCTCATGAAATATCAGGCTGCTTTCGTTTCATCCTACCACATCTTGGACAGAATATATGTATATTTTTGTCATTTTGATTACTATGTTCTCTCTTTACATATTTTGACACCGACTCAACAACGTACAATCTATGAATGGTTGATAAACAACATGTTCTATATTTTATTCATTTTTCAGGCTTATAAATTACATTAGTTACAATTCATTGCCCTCATCATTGTATATATTCCAACTTTGTCACAAAGGTTGAAAAAAAAATCTGTAACAATAGTTCTTGATAATCATTACTGCTATTGTGCCAAGAAAATGCTCTCCTTACAAACAGTCAGAAATTTCATAACAGCAAATCTAGTTAATCTCCCAAAGCCTCTTGAAACAACCAGCTCTTAATAGCTTTCCTAACTTTTACTTTCAGTGCTACAAGGAAAACTATACTATATGATACTTATGCTTTTTTAAAAGAGTTCTGAAAAGGACACTTAAGTAAAAGACTACCAAGGACCACAAATGCAACTGGAAACATAAAATTGATGTAAATACATTTCTATGAGTAGATATAAAAGTTGCCATGTTACAATAGAAATTTTTGAAAGGAGGTCTAGAAGTATAATGGTGGATTGGAGAAATGATCCTTTCAACAAAGATTGGTAGTAACTATAGGTAATCCTTGACTTAAAGGATTTGTTTAGGGACTAAAGTTATAACAGCACTGAAAAAAGTGACTGATTACCTTCTTCACACTTACAACCATTGTAACATCCCTGTTATCATGTGATTAAAATTGAGATGCTTAGCAACTGGTATGTATTTATGATGGTTGCAATGTATTGGGGTCATGTGACCCCTTTTTGTGACCTTCTGGGCAGCAAAATTAACAGGGAACCCAGCTTCACTTAACAACAATGTGACCAACTTAACAACTGCAGTGATTCACTTAACAACTGTGGCAAGAAAGGCTGTAAAATGGAGCAAAACTCACTTAACAACTGTTGGTTAGCAATAGAAATTTTGAGCTCAATCAAAGATTACCCGCAGTTCACCAAAAGAAGTAGCTATCCAGTCTTGGATTTAGATTGAGATTAACAGAGTAAGAAGGGATCTTGTGGATCATCTAGTTCAACTCCTCCCCTCCGCCAAAGCAGGAGACTCTACACCATTTTGGACAGATGACAGTCCAGCCTCTTCTTGAAAGTTTCCAGTGATGAAGCTTCCACAACTTCTGAAGGCAACTTCTGTTCCATTGGTTGATTACTTTTGCTGGCTTCCCTTTTGCTTTAGCTGTGGCTGCAAATCTTCCCTTCCAGGCACAGCGAAGGCAATCCTGTGGAACTCACCACCACTGGATACAGACACGATTAAAAGAGAGAGAGTTGAGGAAGAAATACAGGATGTTTTGCAACAAAGGGGCTTGAGAGGAAGCTGCCTTCTTGGTTAAATAACTCATCAAAGGTCAGAGAGTGATCATTTCTGCCTCAGCTTAATTCTTTGGGCGTGGATGATATATGTGCACAGTGAGACAACTCTCTTACCTGCTTAGATGTTTTGATTTGCTTCTCTGATTAATAATCAAATCCAAAGGTCTGCTTCTTCTCTCTGAATTCTTTTTGTATCTTTTGTCTGCAAACAGATAATAATATTTTACCCATTTGATGAGGGAGTTCTGGTCCCCACAAGCTGGTGCCAGAATTAATTTGTTAGATTTTTGTGATGGTACTTGAACCAAACACAGCACTTTTGAAATAATTATCAACAGCTTAGCTTCACTGCACCCAAAAAGCTGTAAAGTTGCTCTGTTCCGCCATCTAGTGTCACTGCAAGGAATTCAAGGCTTTTAAAAGACAGTTCTTCAGCTGTAAACTCCTCATGGTTTGGACCAGGGCATCAACTTTCCCAGTTAAGCAGGATAATTCCCAAGATTATTCTTACATAATTTCAGCTAATCAAAAGATTGTGTGAAAGCAAACAGCTTGCTAGCTTTTTAGCCATTCTGTTTTTTCAAACAGTTTGGGTGCAGGCAGCTTCCTTCAATTCTATTGTATTTAAAAATAAACTAAATGCCTATTTTTGACATAAAACTTCATTATCCTGTATATTCAGCTATTGATAGTTCACAATGAAGGATGGTAATAGTATAGGTTCCAAAATATTAAGGAACACAAGCTTAAGTATGTAAAGAACAATTATAATCATATTGATCCAAGTGAAAACATCCAATTGGATTAAAATTAAACATTTCCTTTTCTCTCTTCCCTGTAATACTGACTCTAGGGAAGAGTTCTGGAAAGTACAATAGTTTATATGCATATTTATGTATGTTGTATTGGTTATAATACCAATATCATTTGGTTAATTAGGGATGGTTATGTAAGCCTAGGGAGAGAGAGGGAGAGAGAGAGGGAGAAAGAAATGATAGATTTTGGTTTTGGGGAGGAGGTTGCATTTGTGTCAGAAGCACTGAGGCACTTCCGGGTTGAAAGGATTAGCAATGATATCACCATTGCCCAATTGGGAGTTTATTTAATGTCCCTGGCAGGAGTTGGAGGACAGGGTGAGAGGTCAACCCCATCCCACATTACCATTCAGGTCTAGAACGTGGGCTTGCTAACCTCCAACCCAGCTTCCTAATCATGCAAGCCACCATGCCCCTTAGATAGATGATAGATAGATAGATAGATAGATAGATAGATAGATAGATAGATAGATAGATAGATAGATAGATAGATAGATAGATTAAAGGAATTGAACATCACATGCATTATCCACAAGCTAGTTAAATTTAGACAGATACAGTAGATCACAGTAATGATTTATCACACAGGAATATGTTAATAGGTATGGTTTGATATTGTTTTTCCCTAGAGATACTCAGCTGCATGGAGGCCCACATCTGAATTGTACTTCATTGGAAGAGGCATTGGTGTGTTTTTATGAACACCACCTGGAAAATACTCTCATGAAAGAAAGGTTTTGTTTGAAACAATGACATCTCATGGATTGAACTGCTTGGGGGGAATTGATCATTCCGAGGTGCTGCTAAGAGATCTCTTCTAAAGTAGGTCAGATATGAAGAGCCTGAGCTAAGAAGCTATATATTTATTGGGATCAGCTTTTACCATCTTGAGGAAGTTCAGGGCTCAGCAATTAGAGGTGACTAAACCTCTAAATGCTTCCCAAAAGAGTTTTAAAATGGAATTAAAATGAACTTGCTTGAATTATTGGACTTCAGAGATGGCAGTCCATGCCTTGCAGTGGGTTCCTTCTTTTACATGGAGTTGCTTTCTTTCTTACATTTTTTTCCCACATGCTCAACATTTAAAAATTAATTTAACATTGATTCATGATATTTTGCAGCAAATGACTTCCTTCACTGGTCAGAAAGCCAACATAAAAATAAAAAACAAAACCCAACCACACTGGGAAATTCTTCCTAAAGCATAGGATAGAATCAAACTTCTGTCCTATCAAGATTTGCATTGCAACTTGACTAGTGGTGGGATTCAAAAAATTTTTACTACCGGTTCTGTGGGCATAGCTTGGTGGGTGTGGTGGGGTGGCAGGGGAAGGATACTGCAAAATCACCATTCCCTCCCCACTCCAGGAGAAGGATACTGTAAAATCCACATTCTCTTCGCACCCCACTAACCTTCTTTCCAGCTCCATTCTCCTGTGCAGGGCAAAAAAAGACCCAGCCAATCAATGGGACTCGAGAGACAGAGAATAGATGGGTGCAGGGCCAGTCAGAGGTGGTATTCCAAACTACTCAAAATTTCTGCTACCGGTTCTCCTGAACCGGTCAGAATCAGCTGAATACCACCTCTGAACTTGACCCAAAGGGCATTCTAGAAAAGTATGGGAAAATCTAGGGTTTTTTGGATACATTGAAGTTGCTTTTCAATGTTGTAATTCTGTCTCTCTGTTGGAATTAGTCACTACATAGCACTAGATCCAGGTTGCAAAATCTGCACGACCTCTAGGTTGCAGCAAAGTGAAACAAAAAAAATACTGCTATCTACTGGTCTTTTAGGATTCTAGGACTCTGATCTGGTAGTCCTGATCATTAACAATCTTATCTGGGTACAGGTAGTTCACAACTTGCTGTTACAATTGGAACCAGAATTTCTAGTGCCAAGGAAGACCTTTGTTAAGTGAGTCATCCCCAATTTTATGACATTTTTACCACAGTTACCATTGCAAATTCAAACAGTTGCTAAAGAAATGATTGTCTGTTGAGAACTAGTTGTATAACAGAATAATAGAATAACAGATTAACAGAGTTGGGAGGGACCTTGGAGGTCTTCTAGTCTAACCCCCTGCTCAAACAGGAAACCCTATAGTATGTCAGTATAAATTTTCTCTTATCTCTTTCTGGCACCTTTAACAAACTCACTCAATTTTATTTTATTTTGCACTGCATGTTTTATTGACGCCCAGATTCTGTCAAAATCAAGGCAATAAATAAATAAGGTTAATTTTATAAGAACAAATGAATCATAGAATGTTTCAAGGGAAGAACTGCATTTATCCCATCCACCACCACCCCATTAAAAACATCTATTTTATATGTTCAATTTAGAAACTGCTTCAGGGCAACAAGCTCAACTAAAAAAATCTTCTATCCAGTATGCATTGTATATAAAGAATTGTGTATTGTTTAAAGGCCATAACGCAATGTAATTTACAATACAGCATGAGATGAAATAATGCTGAAATTAATTACTAAATCTTTAACTATTTTTAGTGTCTTTCTAAAATTACAATAATAGTAACGTCTATAAACAGAGGAAAATCATGTTGTAGATAGAAATAGACTTAAATCATGTTGTAAATAGAAAAAGTGAAAAGAAGAGCAACTAAGACGATTTTTTAAAATTGATTTTCTATTAAATACATTTCTTGCAACTAAGGACCTGGAGACAAAGACATCTGAAGAAGTGTTGCAGGAATTGGGTTGTGGCAAGTCAAAAGAAAAGAAGGACTAGGGATGACATGATAGTAGTATTCCAGTATTTGAGGGGCTGCCACAAAGAAGAGGGGGTCAATTTATTCTCCAAAACATCAGAGGGCAGGACAAGAAACAATGGATGGAAACTAATCAAGGAGAGAAACAATCTGGAATTAGGGAGAAAATTCCTGACAGCGAGGACAACTAACCAGTGGAACAACTTGCCTTCAGAAGTTGTAGATGCTTCATCACTGAAAGTTTTAAAGAAAAGACTGGACAGTCACCTGTCTGAAATGGTATAGAGACTCTTGCTTGAACAGGGAGTTGGACTAGAAGACCTCCAAGGTCCCTTCCAGCTCTATTCTGATTCTAAAGTCTGTATCAAACACACACACACACACACGCACATGCACACGCACATGCACACGCACACAAAGTTTAAAGGACAACCTCACAAATCTGACCAAAGTACTCATTGGTACTTTGTCCATGCAGGTTGTGCTCTTAAACACAATGTGTCTTTCACACCCAAAATGAGAAGTATGATTTTTGACTAATGAAAACTTTTGCCATCTGATGTGTCAAATAAATTCTCCTCTCTAAGGCAAAATCCAGATAACCACTTTATAGGCACTATATGGGATCAAAAATTGGTTTTTTTTTAAGGCTGCATTCGGTTTCTGGGTAGACAGCATGACATTGATCTCGTGTGAGATCCTGTTTGAGATCTATCTGTCTTGCTTGTGATTGACAGCCATCCCCTGTCTTCATACAGCTGGACCCAGTGGTCTGCCACAAGCTTCTAATGGAGGTGTTCTAGTGGGGCCTATTCTATCACTTACTTTGATCCTAGTGGTGACTCTGGATAGAATCAGTACTTCTAAAGAAACATCCCAGTGATAATCCTGAACTGAACTAATCCTGAACTACTTAAGCTTCACCTGGGGCAAAAGGACTTTGCTATAGCAATGTTTAGCCTTCTTTAGATTTACATTTTTCTTCAGACATTTTTATTGTTATGATTATTGTGCGTTTGTGTCAGTGTTGACTCCTGGAAACACTGTTGAGACTCTTGAAAGAGTGCAGAAAAGAGCAATGAAGATGATTAGGGCACTGGAGGCTAAAATATATATAGAACAGTTGCTGGAATTGGATATATCTAGTCTGATGAAAATAAGGACTAGAAGTGACATGATAGCAGTGTTCCAATATCTCAGGGGTTGCTACAAAGAAGAAGGGGGGGCAACCCATTCTCCAAAGTCCCTGAGGGCAGGACAAGAAGCAAGGAGTAGAAACTAATCAAGGAGAGAAGCAATCTAGGACTAAGAAGAAATTTCTTGACAGTTAGAACAATTAATCAGTGGAACAACTAGTCTCCATTGGTTGTGAATGCTCCAACACTGGAAATTTTTAAGAAGAGATTGGATAACCCATTTGTCTGAAGTGGTGTAGGGTGTCCTTCCTAAGCAGGGGGTTGGACTGGAAGACCTCCAAGGTCCCTTCCAACCCTTATTGGAACTCTTATTCCAGTCTATTCTAAGTAAGTGCAGAGACCTGGTAGTAAAGCTCCCAACCAACTGGACAATTCCTTGGAGTTTTATTTGCAAGATTTTGGAAATTGATTGCCATTGTCCTAGGACTGGCCCAAAGTCACCAGTGGCTTCATTCCTAAAGGAAGACCAGAAATCATATTTTCTATCCTGATGTCTTAAAGCTAACATATCCAGCATCGTGCTTTTTCAATAGATCCAGATAAAAAATTGTAAAAGGTTGCTGCTATTAGGATTTCCTTTTGCACATCACAGAGCTTGGAGATATTTTAAAAATGGCACAAGCTTGTTGTCTCCAAACCCTCATTTTTGCCAAGTACTTCGCAATATAACAATAAATGTCAGGAAAGATTTTACAGCCTCTGAATATATGGAATCACTGATCTGGGACATTTATGTCCTTGGAATCTTGGCAAAAACTCTTCCATAATTGAGTACATGCCAGAACAGTTATCTCGTTGGCTCTTTTTCCATGAACAAGTATTATTAGTATATGTTTTTAGCCAGAGCAAAGGTATCTTGTGTATTCTAAACATTTGTCTAAATTGAAGTTTTAAAAACCAAAGCATTTTTGGCCTTAAAAATTGTTGGCAATAGATACCCAATTCATCTGCATTAAATTTTCACAGTGGTGTTTTAAATGCCATAAAATGTTTGAGGGCATAGTTTAGCAGATTAAAATAAGCTTGTATATGTATGCTACACTGATACTAATATTTGTATATTAGTTTTTCACCTAGATTGGCCATGATTTGTTCATGATAGCATTGCAGAAGAAATTCCACATTTTGAAAAACTTTCAAAATGTTCTTCCTAAATGGAAGGTGATTTCCTCCACAGTATTCCTCCACAAGAACCAGAGAGTACAACTAGCTTTTGCTAAATCTCACTCACAACTAGGAGCTATGTTTTGCAATTTGCCATTACATTCAACCTCATTTCAAAATGCTCTGTGGTAAGCAAAGAAATGGGCAGTCTTTACTTAAAAACTTTCAAACTGCCTTAAAAATTATCAGGGACTTTTACAGCCAATCATACAGTGATGCGTTAATCCCCAAGAAAAATAATCATGATAGCATGCACATTCAACTTCTACTTACTTCTAATTATTATCTGAAATAAAGGATCAGGTGGCACTACTTCTCTATTCCACATATTTGTAACATGTGATCAAATGGCTCGTAGCTATGGGAAGAGGGAAGCCAAGAAATTTGTGCTAGTGTTGGGAAACTAGGAAAGAAAGTCAGTAGATATAGTTTTGGTTCTGTGATGACCTGGGACAAGGCACAAAGGTCACACAGCCAGCTGCGAGTTCAAACTCCCCTTTAATGTTCCAAATTTCCCCTCAAATGCTCCCATGTTCTTGGCAAGTGCCAGAATAAAGCACGCGCGCGCGCACACGCACACACACACGGCAGCCTCTGCCCAGTCCAGCAAAACAAAGAAGCAGGGGCAGGAGTCCACAAAATAAGGAACAAACAATGAGTCCACAAGGCACAGAGTTTACAAGTTAGGAAGAAGCAAGCAGTCCTGCAAACTCCAAATGTCTGTAGCGGCACACCAAATTCTACCAATTCAGCATTTGTTCCTGACAAATTCCCCTTTCCACATCATCTCCTTAAATTTCAGTCCCCAGGTGTGCCTTGTGAAGAGGGGTAGGGCTCTCTCCTCCTGAATTGTTTGGTTGGCCTGCATGGTCCCACCTCCTCTCCATTCTCCATGCTCAGGGATCAGGAGGTCCTTGCTCATCACCTGAACTCTGTCATTCCTCATGTCACTGCTTACCCTCTCTCGTTTATCCTGTTAACAAGCCATCCCAATCCTGAGGGGCCCTGGACTGACTTAGCCTGTTCCTCCCCACATTCCGCTGGAGCCAATAAAGCCACTCCCTCAATCTCCCTTGGCTCCAATTCCGGCTTGTCTTCCTCCAAAGATTCAAGCTTTGATGGGAGCATGACAGGTTCCTTGGCCTGAGGTCAACTACTGTCCGGCCCAAGAACCAAGAATGACACATGGAGTTACTTCTGGGTAGTTTCTTTATTGTTGTTTGCCTATAAACAGAATTTTGCCAGAATGATGCAATTATCTGCAATGACTTTGATTAGCAGTGGAAAATAATCAAAGAAGCAACCAAGAAATAAGGAGAAATTTCCTGACAGAATAATATACTGTTCCAGACAATTAGCTGTCCAGTATTTTCTTAAAAGCCTCCAGTGATGGAGCACCCACAATTTCTGAAGGAAAACCATTAATTAATTAACATTAATTGTTAATTGTCATCAATGTCAGGAAATTTCTCCTTAGTTCTAGGTTGCTTCTCTCCTTTATTAGTTTCCATCCATTGTTTCTTGTTTTGCTTTCTGGTGCTTTGGAAAATAAGTTGACCACCGTCTTCTTTGTGGCACTCTTTCAAATATTGGTATCATGTCGCCCCAGTCCTTCTTTTCACTGGACCAGCCATATCCAATTCCTGCAACCGTTTTTCACATATCTTAGCCTCCAGCCCTCTAATCATTTTTGTGATTCTTTTTTTCTGCATTCTTTCCAGAGTCTCCACATCTTTTTTATAATATGGTGACCAAAACAAACACAAAAACTGAATGAGAAAAGTACTATGGATGTGACATATTTTAAACTAAAAGGAGAAAACAAGTTATGCCTGGACCCATATTTAATCCCTGACATATGCCTCCAAAAGCTTACATCATAAAAATAAGAGCTCTCTGTTTTTTCCCCATTAAATCGATTAAAAATGTTTCCTTGGTTACGGTCATATAAGAATGAGCAGTAGAACGGTCTTATTCCTTGAGTTTTGCTGGCTAGTTTCCCAGGAATATCCATCTTGCTTCTATTATCCATAGGCACTGGCAGTTGGAAAGCTGCCTTTTACTTTTCAAGAGATTGACACTTTGCCATAAATTCTTTCCCGATACTGACAGTTATTACAGCAACACTGTTCCTGCCCTCTCCTAAAGGCTGCCTCTACAATTAAATTATAACCCCCTGCTTTCAGAGTTTAGATCTTAGCTATAAATATCTGATAAAGAGGGTAAAATTGACAGCCTCTCTGCTTGCCCTAAAGAAGCTCTTCTTCTTTCTTTCTCTTGTTCCCCTCCCTTTTCTGACATATTTCATCTATAAGTAATCAAAGAATGAGAGCTTTGCAGAGCAGAAGAAAGACAGTTGTGTTCCTGTACTCAGCTTTAGATTTGCTTCATCCATCTCAGCTATGACTGTAAAAAGCTTTTACTCTGCATGAAATCTCTCTGCGGACCAGTGCAAATGGAATTTTTTAAAACCCTGCGAGTCTGGAAGAGATTAAAAATCTGGACCCATTCACTGGAATTGTACCAGTCTCCATTAAACAAAATAAAAATAAGCAACAGTTTCACGTACAATTGCTCGAGAGCGCACAATACAGTGGCCACAGCCCTATGTTAAGTCAATGCAGATGGTGACTGAGACCATATAAACCAGGTGACTTTTTCTATGTTGCCATGTGCAACATAGATTGCTCATTATCTAAATAGTGAAAACCATGGAAATAATAGCCGAATCAAACTGACGATCAGCTGAGTTGCATTCTTATTGTCCATGGCCAAAATGTGAACATCAAACCAATTGCTTTATATACAGGTAGTCCTTGTGATACCACTGGTCACATAACAGCATGTGATTACCTGGGGCATGGCACAAAAGCAACACAGTCAGATAATTAGTAGGAGTCCATTTATTAGCTCCAACTTTGCCCCCAATGTCCTGGTTATCTTCTGGCTGGAGAAAAACTCTTCCAGGAACAGCCTTTGGCTGCAAAGAATCAAGTCCAAAATGTGATCAACAAAAACTGTAAGTCCAATCAAGGCAAGATGAGGTAATTAGTCCAGCAGGGCAAGAGAAGGAATTCCAGATGTGAAGGAATGGCTGTAATTCAACATGGTTGGGAGGATGCCAGGAACACAGATAACCAAAGTCAACATGAGATAAACTCACGTTTGTTCCCCACAGACGCCACACTCAGCATGCATCTCTTTTAAACTCTCTTCCCAGGTATGGCTAATAAAGGGAATCAGGGTCCTTTCCTCCCCCATAAGCCATGCAACCCACGTTGCTCTCTTCATTCTTCCCTACATGCACTAGGATGAAGAGGGGATGGACCTGGGTCTTCCTCTGAACTCCATCTCCCTTGTCCTACCTCCCTGCTCTGCCCAGCCAGATTTTGCCCTTCCCCACTTTCCTCCACAGCCAGTGGAGCAACACTCCCACTCCCTGTCAGCTGTTCATCTTCCTTCACAGATTCAGACTCAGACGGGGAATGACACAGCAGTTCAAAGTTAGCACAGGCTTCCTGTGCATACAACTCTGCATACAACTCTGCTTCAAATTCACTTTTTATTTATGAAATGTTTATGCCACTCATCTCCTCTGTTTTATGGTGATGGCAGTGTCCCTGCAGTTATAGTCTTCATTACAATTGTAGGTCAAGGACTAACTATAAAAGAAAAATTCTGAAATTCATTGTCAGGATATAATGGTGGGAATTTAGTTTAAGGTTAAAAAAAAGTGTTAAAGAAGAACCTCTGATATTTCATTTTTTTTTTTTTTGGAACAAATTTTATTGATTTTAAAAACAAACAAACCATCATTAACCATTAAATACATTAAACCT
>BHEV01043155.1:0-13556 GCA_004319985.1 Emydocephalus ijimae
ACAAACTCTCACTTTTACATAAATCTGTTTTATCCTAGTTAAACTGACTTTGCAACCTCTGGGCCCATAACCAGTGTTAAGTCTGGACCCATAACCAGTGTTAAGCCTGGATTCCCCAACCAGGGTTAAGGAGACAAGCTAAACAGAATGTGCAGCGTTGGTCAGATAAGCACACAGATAAATGAGTGAGATAAGTTTGTATGTTTGTTAACATACAGTAAAAATAACAGATACACTTGTGCTATCAAAAATATAGTTTATTCCATTTAGCGTTTAAAGCATAGTCAAAATAACAGTCCATTAGTCATGTATCATTTAGTCAGTCCATTCAAGGATATTCAGTTAGCAAAGTCCGTGTAGAATATCCTTATCAGTTCACTTACAAATCAGTCCTTTGTTTATCTCTCCCGTTCGAGCAAAGCAGTCTTGAGTCCATGCAGTAATTAGGGATCATCAAAGCCAGAGAGAGCAAGCTGACGTTCCTTGCTTCTTTTTTGGTGTTTTCACAACCACTCCCTTAATTACATTCCTACAGTTAAAGTTGCAGACACTTTAACTTACAAACTATGATTACATATTTATTATTTTACCAAAACCAGTTAGGGTAAACAATGTTATCCCTAACACGGATGCTTGACAAGTGGTTCATATTTATGACAGTTGCAATATCTCAGGATCATGTAATCCCGTTTTGCAACCTTCTGACAAGTAATGGGGAAGCTAGATTCACTTAACAACTTTGTTACTTATTTAACAACTAAAGTGATTCATTTAACAAACGTGGCAAGAAAAATCATAAAATAGGGCAAAACTCACTTAACAAAATTCTCATTAAACGACAAATTTTGGCCTTAATTGTGGTCGTGAGGACTTCCTATATTATAGGAATAAAACAACCAATCTTCCATGTTGCATCTCTTAACAGCCAATGCAGGCAAGGAACAAACTTGCGGCACAAGAGAATTTATCTTACTTTCCCTCCTTATTCCCCCATACCTTCATGTATGTAGCTAAGTTGGGATTGTAGTCATACAAAGAGGCAACGATGTTGAACTTGATTTTGAGATCAATGGCTATCCCCAAGTTGTTCTCTGCTGCAATTCCAACCAAAAGCTGCAGGAGATCGATCTGGGCAGCCCTGTGGAAGATCACAGAAAGAGTAGAGACTATTGTGACAATAGGTGTGAGGAGATGGCAGATTATTATGAGTTACTTCCTCAAACTCAGCACAGTTCTAAAGCCTTTAACAATTCTTTGCCATTATGAACCATGGTGGTGCAGTGGTTAGATTGCACTACTGCAGACTACTTCTGCTGTCCGCTGTCTGCAATTTGGCAGTTCAAATCCCACCAGGCTCAAAGTTGACTCAACCTTCCATCCTTCCGAAATGGGTAAAATGAGTACCCAGATTGTTGGGGGCAATAGACTGACTATATAAACCGCTTAGAGAGGGCTGTGAAGTGGTATATAAGTCTATTCCTATTCTTACCATCGCAACTCATCTGTAGCTCCCAGAACACCATGAGGTCATGCCACCAGCATTCAGCAACAAAAATGTCAATTTTGAAAGGCTTTTTTTTGTTTTGCTCAGTTTGGGAGTAATTTTAAGAGTATATATATTGGAATCTATGATGCCAAAGCGTCATTTTTCCAAAACTGAATGTAAAAGATGGAAATGTTTGGCCACACCTCTTCTTATGCAGAAGTCCTTCTCAACTTGTCAGACAGGTCAAGAGGCTGAATTATAACCTCAACTGGAACATGTGGTTCCTCTCTGTCTCGTCTGGCCTGATGCAAACAAGCCACAGCAAACTTTAGACACAGGCCTTATGATCACTTCCATGGTGTGATGATAAGAAGTTCAAAAAAGGTCAGCTCCCCATTTCAATTAGCCATCTTTTAGCATGTCACAAGTTTATAAGATGTACCAGTTTCCTGAGATTGGATAATACAATAAAAGCTGGGGTTACTTACAAAGGTGCTTTTCCAAGAGGACACTGGACTTTCTTTGTTTTGTTTTTATTCTGTTTTATTTTTTCTCTGAAGATGTTTCGCTTCTCATCCAAGCTCTGAAGAATCTTCTTGGCTGAGAAGCGAAACATCTTCAGGGAAAAACAAAGTTCAATTGTAAAAGCACCTTTAGGAGAACTATGACCTGAATGACCGAGAATCTCCATAGATACTTAACTGAGGCTAGTGTAAAACAGAAGCAAATGTTGCCCAATTCCTCCTTATTACCACAATGATGAAAGAGGAAGTCTGCTTCAGTGCAAAGGATGTTGCATCATATATTAATGTCCACATGAAGCTCAGAACTGACCAGATCTTTTCAGAGGAAAAGATTTCAATATCAGGAAGGTGGACCTTCTCTGTGCATATATTTTACTGCCATCTCACATTTGCTCTGTTTTTATAATTGACTTCTGTACTTTTGATCTTGAAGTTAATTTGCCTGCCTCCCTTTTCTTAAAACAAATTTTGGCTAAGGAAAGGAAAGGGGAAGGGAAAGGAGAAAGGGGAAGGAGAAAGAGAAAGGGAAAGAAGAGAAGATCAAAGGATTACATTATTGTCAATACTTTGATCTCTCCTTTCAAGAACCAGGGGTGTCAAATTTGATTTGATTGAGGGCCACATCAGGGTTGTGTTTGATCGGGAGGGGGGAGCATGGCCAGCTTAAGGGCCTTCTGCAGTCCTTTGCCAGCCTAAAATGGAGCCCAGGTGGGCCCACATGGCCTCCCCAAGCTCCATTTTTTCTGGCAGAAGGCTGTCACAGACAACAATGGAGCCTGGGAGGGCCGCATGAGCTACATTTTTGCTGGCAGTGTCATCACCCACGGGCCTTGAGTTTGACATCCCACATGCATCTGATAAATGACCTACTTATTTGCCTCCCAGAGGAAGAAAAAAGCGGTCAATTTGAGAATGATTTCAGTTACTCTTGCCCAGCAAAGTTAAGTCGTTGTCTTACCTATCAGTGCCTTTCTTGCCACGAGCCTGTAGAATCTCATTGAGTTTCTTCACTACCACAACATGGTTGATTTCTGTGCCCTTAGCAAACATCTTTGGCTTTTCCTATAGGGAGAAAAAAAAAAAGAAAGGATAAATTTCCCAATTCCTTCTACTCCCTCTCTGGCTAATCTCCCAGCTGGAAAGAGAAGCCAGTGGCAATACCTCACCTTAACCAGAGGGACGCCTCCTTTGACTTTTTCCCATTCACCGCCTTCATTGTCATCTTCATCATCTTCATACCTTTTGGATTTACGGTCTTGTTTTTTCTTTGCTTTATCTTCTTTTTTCTTCTCCAGAATCCTCTTTTCCTCCTCTGTGCCAACTCTGATTTTAGAGGATTAAACAGATCAGTTCCGCCCCCCCACATGCTGTGATTCTAAAATCTTGAGCTAGCTATACAATTTAATCCCAGAAACATTGTTGGCTTTGAATACTGCAGATCAAACCTGCTCTAATGAAAGCAGCTCTCTCTCTTTCCATCCCACAAATTGCATTTGAATCCAAACCTTCGCAGGCAAGATTATTTTACCCCAATAGACCAAGATTTCCCTGCTATCCCCTATCCTTGCACATAACACTGGTCTGCTAAGATCAGAATCAACTACTAATAGATCAAGCGATATAACTTTCAACCTATAGGAAATCTGCATGTTTTGATAGCAATTCTAAATGATGTCATTGGCAGAGTGTCCTATGCCCATGTTGCTTAATTCCAGCAATTCCAGCAGTCCTAGTTGCTGTCATTAAACGAGGACTGCAGTCATTAAGCAGAGACCTCACATGATCATTACTTCCAAATTCTTGCTTTTGGGAAGGCAACAGGAAACCTGGAAACTGTGATCACATGACATTATTCCCACACTGCAGCAATGCTTCAATGACCAGCACCCCAAGGACCCATCATTGGTCCTTCCTTTCCATTCAGTGCTGTGGTAACTTTGTATGCTCCTTGAAGAAGCTGGCATAAACCAAGGGCTACCTGTGTAGGACACGCATACTGATTAACTCTAAAATTTAAGGAATAAAAATCCTGTAAAAAGAGCTACAACTATCAATAATCTAGGCCATAAAGTCTGCCTGAAGGAGAAGGCAAGGATTGCTTCCTTGTAAGTAGAAAATGTGAGAACCAGGGTGGATAAAAATAATTTTTTTTATTTTTATCAAATTTATTTTAATTAATATAAAATGCTTTTGGAATAAAAAATCTATCTGAAGTTTTCTATTTAAGATACATTAATAATTCAGTTTATTCAGCATGAAATAGAGCTCACTTATGTAGCATGAGGCTGTATATTCTGCAATATTTACATTTTTGGCAAATTCATTCAATGAATCCAAGCTGTGCAAGCTAAATAGGAAATCCTCATTTTGTTTGCAAATAATATTAAAGATGCTAACTACCAGCAAGAATGAGTCCTTACATTTAAAGAACACCTGCCATTTCAGATCCATCATGGCAGCGCCTGTTAGCGGGCATCCGCTCACCTGCTGCCCGCCATGTCCCTCACCTAGTTGTGTCACTGCTGCATCACCAGCCATCCCATTAAAGTGAATGGGACTGTCAGTGAGTCAACAGCAGGTCAGAGGAGGAGCCGCAGCAGGAAAGAGATGACAGCTGCTCTTTAAAAATTATGATTTAAATCGAGTTGATTTAAATAAAGCCTTTTTACTAGTGATTTCAATTGTTGATTTCAATCAACTTGATTAAAATCAAATCCACCCTGGACTGAGAACCGATCACAGGAGCTTCCATAGTTTGGCAAATAGCGCAATAACAGGTTTTCCAGGGTGCCCAACAACCAGGTCTCTGAAAGCAGAGGCCTCTCTCCCGTGGACTGCATGATAAGAATAGGCAGAGAGCCATCTGTAAAGCAGATCTACATTTTAGGCAAAACCTTTGTTCTGATTTGTAGTTGAAAAACATTTGTCAACTGATATGGGCCTAACTCTATCAATGTAAGCAGAATATGATCTTGCTTTTGTAAACCAGTTAGTAGCTTAACTGCAACCTGTGTTGTAAGATTTTGGTTGTTCTTCAAAAATACATAGAAAACAAAATTTCAATAATTTAACTGTAATGGAAGTATGGCATAAGTAACTACTGCCAGACTTGGCAGCTTAGAAGTTAGAGTCATAGCTACTATTTCAATTTCCTGGTGCAAGTACTTCCTGGGTCTAAAATATCAATCATTGTTATTTCACAACAAAGGAGAAACTAAAAAAACAAAGATTAATTAAGCTTTTAAGATGCTTGATTATACAAGAGGGCTCAACATAAACCACTGAGGTTGCTGCTATAACCCAGAACAACTGCCCTTGAGAGACGCAAGCACAAACACAAAAGATTAAAATACAAAAGATAAATATGATCTGCTTGACCTGAAACTTGAGGATCGTCCTCACTTAAGAAGTTCAGAGACCATTTGAAGTTATGACAGTACTGAACAAATGACACTTATGCTCAATTCTTGAAGTTATGGTCGCTGCAGCTTCCCCATGGTCATGAGATCAAAATTCTGACACTCTGAAGCCTACTAGCATAGGCCAAAGCATGTATTACAAGCTCCTTATTCCTGGCCTTTTGGTCACCCTGCACTCTGCCATCCTGCTGCAATGCACCCTGCTGTTCCTGCTGGCCCCATCTGATCTTGGTTGTCTTCTTCTTACTGCTGTTGACAAATTGTGCCTGGCTTAGTATGTCACCAGGTAACTGCTGTCTGTGAAAGGCCTCAAGGCCTCCTTCCTGAGGCTGTGTGCAGTCTTCTCATATAGCTTCAGGAACATCCCATGTGTGACCATAGGAAGAAGGCTTTATAAAGACCAATGCCATGCATACATCAGCAGTTGAACCGAGTCAGTTGGGGGTGGCAAGGATGGCAGAACACAGGGCAGCTTGTGCATCCTTCCACCGCCAGCAGTAGCTGTTCCAACCTGGGTACACATGTGGCATCACAGAAGTTTCTTGCCCTCCCTCCCACCCCCAGCAGCAGCTATCCCTGGTTTAGTGGCTGCTTCTGTGCCCTTTGGCCTCTGGCACCAGCCACTTAGCCACCTGGGACTCCTGACTTCCTGCTGCTTTCCCCATTGAGTCTGCTGTCGGAAGCTAGCAGGAAGATCCTTGCTTAACAACCCATGGTAATCGCTTCATGGCAGCAATGGGGATTGCTATGTTTTTCACCAGTATGGGATGCAGTTACATCACATCGCTACAACTGCAATGTTTAGTGCCAGAAATACCAGCACCAGTTACCATCATAAACCAAGAACTTCCTATAAGGCACGATGGATGATGTTGCATCAAGGTAAGGTTCCCACCTCCCCTTGCCTCTAAGTATGCTCTCCTTACTTCTTAAGGAACTTTGAAGCCAAGGAGATATATTTGCCCTCATCTTCATCTGACTCTGAATCAGATTCTGAATCCGATGAGCCCCAATCTTCATCATCTGACTCCTCTTCTTCCTCATCTTCGTCCTGTCAGAAAAAAGTATGTATTACTCCAGCAAATCATCTTCCAAAAGAATTTTCTGCCACAGGTTAGCCAAATTCCTTCTAGCAGAAAACTGCATTGTCTCTTAATAAAATCAGACTGACATGGATAATCGGGCGGAGAAAATATGGAAATTTCTATTTTATGTTTCCAGGGGGGCTTGGGTTCTCCTACTTTGAAACCTTTTGGAGAGCGCTGAGGAGGTTATCCACCAAATCTTTCTTTTGAGAGTTTTTCCTGGAACTCTCACCTCTATCTTTTTGAGAAATTTGCTGCGACTCTCAACTGCTCCTTCTTTCTTTTTCAAGAAAGCTGCTGCGCTTATTCCCTCATCGTCATCATCTTCACTTGAGGAAGAGGATCCTGAAGGTGGAAAAAGGGGAGGAATCATTGAGAGAGGAGATTTCACACACCAAATCATAAAAACGCTTGCTCAGAACAGAGGACATCCTTCAATACCTACCCTCTGAATCATCACTTTTCTTGTCCTCATCTTCATCAGCTGACAGCTCAGGATTCTAGGAGAACATGACTATTGTGCTGAGATCATGATATATATTATTCTACCCCACCCCATATTACCCATATAGACTTTCTTGTCCATTGCAAACATGGCTGTTCAAATCCTCCCTTCAGCCATAATCCTACACGTTTGCTGTTAGTGTTAATATGGACAACCATCAATCCCACACAGTAGTAGTTGTAAAATACAACTCTGCAGCCTCCCTTGCATAAGTCAATACCTGGCGATAAGCAGTTATCTGGGTTTCATAATCTCGGTTGTACTTCCGGATCTTCTGGCGGAGAGTACTCAGTGCTTTGGCATTGTTCTTGTTCATTTTTTTCTTGCCTTCCTTGTCCTCCCAAACCTACCAAAGACAAAAGAGTGTATATGGAGAGCAGCACTAGTTGCTTCCTTAGACTGCAGCACCTATTCCATTCCTTAATTACTCCCCTAGGATGCAGTAAATATTATGCATACAGCACTGGTTTACATGCCCTCTTATCATCGTGCGTTCAGAAATAGCAAGTATTAATGACTATGGAGATAGCATTTTCAAATGCCCAACTCAGATAAAAGCACTGAGTTTGCTACACTTTGGGATATAGACAGTAGATGAATGCATTGGTAAATAATGGAGGGTTAATTAAAATAATTTAATCGTAACAAACAAAAAGGCTCATATATGAGTAGGCAGCTCTGACTGTGCAGCCCATTGTACAAAAAGTCTAAACAGGTGGAAGAAACCAGCAACTAAAGTTTGAATACATTCTTTTTTAAAGAAACATATTTACTAAGATTTTTTCTGTCCCAAATCTTTCTATAGAAAAACTGGAATAATTTACCAAATTACTTTCTTGAATGAACAAAATGCTTTTTAGAGGAAGCTTTTAGCTTTATCTTTCACAACGTGTAATTTTTTAAATTAATTAAATTAACTTTTTAAAAATCAACCACTGTTACTTTCAGATGTATTAGTTACCACTCACCAACAGAGGGAAAATATTAGAACACCACGATTTCTAAATTTCTAGAAATATTATGTGTCTGCACTATCTACATTATATTGTAATTAATTCATTATGAACCAGCAACTAGCTAGGAAAAAAGAGACAGTATTAGAGTCAAGAAATTCTGAGGTCAACTGTTATGTGACTTGCCTCAAACATTTTTTGGAAAAAAGAACCATACTAGATGACATACCGTCCTATTTCTTTTGTATTTCAGGGAAAGCATGTTTCAACACACTACAGAGGAACTTTCCTAATAAACAAATTGGAATGTATATACTTTCTGATCAGACAACAACAAAAATCAAAATTTTCATGTCTATCATGCTCTCCAGTTAATACCTCATTGAGATAGTCCTCAAGATCTGCCAAGATGCGTATATAGAAGTGGGGCACTCCTTCCTTGTCGACAATACTCTTGGCCTTCCCATAAGCTTTGCCCAGCAACTCAAATTCCTCCAGGCATTTGGTGACATCTCGGATCTTCATAGCATTTCGGATTGTTTTGATCAAATTGGTTAGTTCCTCAAATCTGGGAGGCAGGAAAAAAGAGACAAGGAACAATTAAACCAGGGGAGGTGAAGAGAAAGACAAAATAAGGAGATATGCGGCATTTAGGCCATGAATGAAGGCTTTGGGAGCTTTCTAGAGATTGAAAAATATAATTTTGGTTCAACCCTCCTAACTTTAGGTACCCTTCTTCTTCCAGTATACATCACCTTTTGTCTTTAGCACTGCGCACAACTCTCTTTGTATCTTCTTCATCCTCACTCAGCAGCAAAGGCCTATAAGACAAGAAGGAAAATAGCTAGTAGATATCTATGAGTAACTGACAGAAGAAACTGGAAATCAGAGGGGAATAAGTGTAAGAGGGACAGCCTTTGCCAACAGTTATTGGAAAAAAAATCACCAAGCGGATTGTTTTATAACGTATTTGAACGAATGCACCTGTACAGATATTGTAATGTTAACATTAACACTAGAATGTTTTTTTCTAGCCTATTCTTAACTGTGGATGAGATTTAGCTTCTATTTAGTTCTGCAGCTCATGCTATTCAGAGATTAGACTAGAAATGCAAATTGCAATGTATGTTTTCATTCAATAGCATGAACCAATATGCAAAAATTGTCATAAAAGTCTCACTCCGCTTATTTTAACCAATCTAATTATTTTCTAGGAATCTAGAATCCACGTCTCCAATCTTAACCATCCCTATTTATACTTACTGTTTCCCATAATTGCCTCCAACAGGCTTGGTTACTAATTCATCTCCAGAGAGCGACGATTCTGATTCACTGTCTGAGCCAGTAGTAAAGAAACGCGACATGGCAACAACTTTGGATTGTCACTCACGTAAAACTTCTGACCTTAGAGGATAAGTATAAATTGAAAAGTCCAGTGAGCATAGTACTTTTATATTCATACATCCTATTCCTATTGATTTTAAAAACGTTTGGAATATCAATTATATGTGCACTCCTTGATCCAGAAAAACTTTGCTTCCGGTGCAGAAAGGAAATGTTAGATGTAACTGAAACCATCATATGGATGAGATTTCTGATGCTTGAGATTAGGTATGTAACTTGTCCAGTCAATCTACTAACTTTTGATATAATCAGTAAAAACAACCCCACAAATAGAAAGCCTAATACATACTGCAGTTTAATAACCAAAGACAACCCTCCCATCTTGCATCACAAAACAAAACAAAAAACAAACAGAAAAGCCTTATGTGACTGCACATCTGGCATCATTGTCATTCGCAAGGAAGTTAGAACCTCCTTCAGAAAATGTTAAGCACTGTCATCCCCCAATAACACAGATTTATAATATTTTTTTAAAGCCTTAGTAAGACCACACCTGGAACAGTGTATCCACTTTTGGTCACCACATTACAAAATAGATGTTGAGACTTTGGGAAAAGTGCAAGGAAGAGCAACTAAAATAATTAAAGGCCTGGAGACTAAAATATGTAAAAAAGTTACAGTGAGTTTGGCTAGTCTAGAGAAAAAAAGGGCTATGGAGTGACATGATAGTAATATTCTAGTATTTGAGAGGCTGACACAAAGAGAAGAGGGTCAACTTATTTTCCAAAGCGCCAGAGGGCAGGACAAGAAACTAATCAAGGAGAGAAAAAAATTAAGGAGAAACTTCCTAACAGTGAGGACAATTAACCAGTGGAACAGCTTGCCATCAGATCTTGTGGGTGCTTCATCACTGGAGGTTTTTGAGAAGAGATTAGACAGCTGCTTGCCTGAAATGGTATAAGGTCTCCTGCTTTAGCAGAGGGCTGGACTAGAAGATCTCCAAGATCTCTTCCAGATCTATTCCGATTGAAGGACTGATTGAAGTTTCTTCCAAGGTCTCTTCCAGATCTATTCTGATTGACGGACTGACTGAAGTTTCTTCCAAGGTCTCTTCCAGATCTATTCCGATTGACGGACTGATTGAAGTTTCTTCCACCCTTTTGATGAAATGTGCTGGGAATCAATGACATTTTTTTTAAAGTCTTTTTTCCAGCCTGATGCTTTCCTCCCACAATGTTTAGGTCCCCATGGGAACTGTAGTAGTTGAGGACCAACACATCTAGAGAACATCTACTTGGGAAGAGCTGATAGGTAGCATCATAACAACACCCATTGCAAAACACAGACTTTACTAAATCTCGTGTCCAAAACCCAACTAAATAATATTTAAAATCAACAGATCAGATAAAAACAAGACATGTAGGAGAAGAATGCACTTTGCCTATTATCCTTTACACATTGCTCAAATGATCTACTGTCGCTTCCCTTCCTCCACCACCACTACCCTTTGGTTCTTCCATCCACCTTCCCCTTCCCCAGCCTCCACCCCCGAGCGATCGACCTCAACACGCGGTCACCTCAGCCTGGGCCCAGCAAGAAGCCTTACTCCACGCAATCACTGGGCAAGCGCAGAGCGCCTTCAAGTCGTCGAGTCCTGAAACGTGAAAAGCAAAGACGCAGAAAGTCTCTGACGCAGAATTGATGACTCCTTCCGCTCATTAAAAAATAAAAATAAAAAAAAATCCCTCCTTGGCGACTTCCGCTACTGAAGAACCACAAAGTTTTTGACCATAGAGTTGCAACCTGAAGTAGAGCTGTAACATTCTAGCGCCCCCTTGGAAGATGATTGAAAGAGTCCGCTTTCAAAATTTTCCGGAGGTAAAACTTATGAGTGTGTTATATCTTTTAGCTATCCATGCATTATCGCATTTTCTGATAAATAATTACTATATATTTTTCGTATTGATTTTCTCATTGAATAGGGATCCCCATCTCTGCTGTCTTTCATCCTTATTTACTTAAGCCCTCCAAAAAAACAACAACCTTGGTACCGTATATTCAATTATGTCCGCGCATGCTATTCAGTAATTTATGACAAAGATGATATTTTATCAGTTTATTCGATTTACTTGATAAGAAAATAAATAAAGATAACATTTCTTAAGTAGCTACAGAAAACTATACTTTGGGGGCATATTTTGCAAGTCCCATATCTATATAAAACTGCCTTCCATTGGGAACTTAGCAAAAACTCAGTGAACTATTAAATATATACCTCACCAATCCAGTGAACTTGCTCTGCTACATGGGAGGTGAGGTGGGGTAAAAGCAAATAACTACATACATTTCAATTAAAATGAACGTGCTTAATGCAATCTATTCCACTGTATTCAACTTTACTTTCCATTATATTAAAAATTCATATAACATACCCATGCCCTTGGGATATGAACCAAAAGCTGTTGGAAGAAATATCCTTCTGGGTTCAGTTCCAAGAAACATAGTGGCTGTTTGGAAAGATGGCTTAATGGTGAACAGGCCCATATGCCTTGGAGCTCAGGTGAAGAAAAGAGAAGAGATGTTGAGAATGCCTGGATTTTATGCCTTTTGTTGGACTTTGAATTTGAGCTTGTCCTCTGGTTGGTTGTCAGATTCCCATGGGGCCATGCAGGGGTACTTTTATAGGTTGTCTTTTGAATCTCCCTGCTTGGTTAATTCTTGCTGAGTGATTATGTATAATGAAAGGGCTTTTGGCAATTCCTATCATGGCTCTGCCAGCAGGAAGTGGATCTTTGTTATGTATAAGGCTCAGGCCTTATAAGGCTCAGGCCTTAAAGGTAAAGGTTCCTCTCGCACATATGTGCTAGTTGTTTCTGGCTCTAGGGGGCAGTGCTCATCTCCGTTACAAAGCCGAAGAGCCAGCACTGTCCGAAGACATCTCTGTGGTCATGTTGCCAGCATGACCAAATACCAAAGGGGTACAGAACCCATCAAAGTGGTCCCTATTTTTCTACTTGCATTTTTACATGCTTTCGAACTGCTAAGTTGGCAAAAGCTGAGACAAGTAATGGGAGCTCATTCCATTACACGATGCTAGGGATTCAAACCACCGAACTGCCAACCTTTCTGATTGATAAGCTCAGCGTCTTAGCTACTGAGCCACCACATCCCTGGCTCAGGCCTTAATGGCCCATTAACAAAGGTGGGAGGGCTGAGTTTCTGCCTCTGAGGTTCTATGTCTCTTTTAGGGGAAATATTCTGCCTTTTTAGTATATCCTAAAATATTTCATTTTCCTAAGAAAGGGATGGGTTCTAACCTCCAACAAAACAAAAGACAATCTTCTGTGGCATTTAAACAACTTATTCTGCACAGAACAAAAGCAGCATAGTTATGAGAGGATTCAGCACCTTGCTTACTGAAACAGATTTTTAATACAACAAATGTTTAATTCTCCTCTGCACATTATACATTTCATAGAGACAATATATCCTCTGGGTTTCAGTATATTAATCCTATTAAACACATTATTTGCAAATATATATAGGAATCTTGTGTTGCAATTGGATTGCATTTAAAACATGCTTTATTGGAGTTACTGAATTTAATAACCAATTTATAATCTCATGTTTAATTGGCAAGGTTCTCTAGAATGCCAGCTAGCTAAGTCTGTACTAACCCACTACTGTACATGTAACTTTGGTTCTGGAACATTATACTCATTTATGCTGTGTTCAAGGACTAGCAGCAGTCCTCCCCCCGGTCCGCCGCCAGCGCAGGAGCGCCGATCGCTCCGATTGGTTGATGCCGTTTGACAGCCGGCTATAAAAGGGAGCTGTCAAATGGCATCAGCTGTCGCCGCCAGCTGGCTGTCAGATAGCCTCGGCAGCCGCGGCAACCCTTTATTCATGTGAATAAAGTTGTTAGCCTTCAGCCTGGCTCCGTCTGATCTTTGTACCCGCCGCTCCACAGCACTTGCGATGAGGGCGGGATACAGAAAAGACGACCAGGCAGGAAATCGAGCCGGAGTCACAACAAAAAGAGCCGAAGCCGCTACGAGCTGATCGAGTCACTGCCATGGACGCTCTCTAAAGGCGTGAGATTTAAAAGCCCTCCCAGCTGAGNGACGCTCTCTAAAGGCGTGAGATTTAAAAGCCCTCCCAGCTGAGGAGCCGAACGCCGCTGACAGGCGCAGCCAGAAATGCTTTTCTAAAAGCGAAAACTCTATTTTTCCTTCAGCTG
>BHEV01043160.1:0-11126 GCA_004319985.1 Emydocephalus ijimae
CTTGTCTCCCGCTATAATCCCTAGCAAAGATTTGTGGTCAGTAACAATAGTAAAAACTCGTCCATACACATATTCATGAAATCGTTTCACAGCAGATACAACAACAAGAGCCTCTTTGTCGATCTGGCTATAGTTTCATCCAGCCTTTGATAAGGTCCTTGAAAAATAGGCAATAGGGGCCTCACTACCATTTGGTAACATATGACTCAAAATGGCTCCTACTCCAAACGGTGACGCGTCACATGTAATTGTTAAAGGCAGAGTCTCATTATACTGCATTAAAATAGCATCTGAGGTTAGTAAGTTTTTCACTTGTCGGAATGCGTGCTCCTCTCGATGTCCCCAGACCCAGGTTGCTTTTTTGTCGAGAAGTCTATGTAGGGGCTCAGCTACAGTCGCTTTCTGGGGCAAGAAGATGTTGTAAAAGTTAATGAGCCCCAGGAAAGCTTGGAGATCAGTCCTATTTCTGGGTCTTGGGGCGTTTTTGATTGCCCTTAGTTTTCTATCAGTAGGGTGAATGCCTTGTTTATTGATTAGGTATCCCAGGAACTCTACTTTCTCTGTACACAGTTGACATTTAATTTTTTTAACCTTAAGGCCAGAGTCTTTAAATTTCTGGAGAATCATTTTAAGACGCTTTTCTAATATTTCTCTTTTTGGGGCAGCAATTAAAACATCATCAAAGTATGGCACGACCCCCTTGATCCCTTGCAAGAGTCTCTCCATCAGACTTTGAAAAATCCCTGGGGCTACGCTCACTCCGAATTGGAGTCGGTTGCACTTAAAGGCGCCTCAGTGCGTAACAATCGTCTGTGCCTCTGTGGTTTTTTTTATCTACAGGTAGTTGTTGATATGCCTGTGCTAAATCCAATTTAGCGAAGACTTTTCCGCCCCCCAGGGAATGGAGAAGGTGTTGTACCACCGGCACCGGGTAAGCATTCTGTTGAAGGGCGTGATTAAGGGTAGCCCGGTAGTCCCCACAAATCCTTAACGAACCATCCGGTTTGATGGGTGTTACAATTGGGGTTTCCCAACGAGCGTGGTCAGTTGGTTCTAAAACACCCTGGGCTATTAATTTATCGAGCTGCTCGTCAACTGTTGGTTTAAGGGCAAAAGGTACCCGACGAGGCTTAAGGCGGATGGGGGCTACTTCAGGGTAAGGTTAAATGAAATCGGGGTCCTCTTGTACTCGCCTAGTTTGTCTGCAAAAATGTCCTGGAATTCCTGGATGATGGCCTCCTCCCAGTCGTCGCTTCTGGTTTGGTGAATGCTGGCTACCCGAGTGGGGCGAACCATTGAAGGCCTAACAAGCTAGGCCGGTCACGGTCGACGACGGTCAGTGGTAATGACGCAGTACGATTTTTGAATGATACTTGGACTTGGCTGGATCCAACGACTGGAATTCGGTTCCCCTGATAATCCTTGAGTATGATTCTTTGGGCTCTGAGGTCTTGACACTGGACGGCAGGGATTAATTGTTTAAGAGTCTTCCAGGAAACCATCGAGAGGGACGATCCTGAATCGACTTCTATCACACAAGGCTAGTTTTCGATGGCGACCTTCACTTGGATCTTCTTTGCATCTAGCGATGATGCGTGACCGATTGTAATGGTTTGGTGTGCCTCTTCTCTTCTCGATAAAATGGCCAGTGTTTTATTTCTGTAGGAGTGGTTGTTCCATTGGTGGTTCAAATGTTCCCAACTCACAAGGCGATTCCCTGTGGTCTGGCAGTAGTTGTTTCCCCTCTGAAGTGGGCTGGATCCTTGCTTGCTTCTACAGACCTTCCCAATNAGGTCCTCGTGGTGGGTCGCTGTTGTGTGCCTCTCTAGGCGAGGTGAGGTATCGCTGGCGAGTTGACGGAGCGGTGTGTTCGTGCAGCGCATTCGGGCAGCTGACTTCCTGGTTGCTTCTGCTGCAGTCGCGTCCTTGATGACACCAGCAAGTTCGATGTCCCCTTTGGCCATGATCTTGCTCTGCGTAGTGGGGTCATCTAATCCCAGAATTATTTGGTCTCTCAGAGCTTCTTCGAGGTCTGTAAACCCACAGAGGCCTCCCAGGTTCCGGAGATCCGCGATGAAANAGAACATTGCTCGCTTTTTCCCCATAGTGGCATCCTTCAAGTTGTTGGTCACCAGAAACATCTGGAACCGGTCTATATACAAGTCCCAGTCTTCTTGTGCCGGGTCAAATGGAGCGGGTGGTATGGCGCCGCTGGACATGGTTTCTGTTGTCAATGTGCCTTCAGCCACGTGTTCTGTTTGGTGCTCTGTAGTGTTCAGTCAGCTCTGATGTCTCCGCATCCCATCCTCATCGCCAGTGTTAAGTTCTGCGCATGGGCGCAAGGAACAGAGACGAGGCAGTGAACAGTGAACTTCAACTCTTTATTAATCATTCTGAACAGAGCAAAACCCTAAGGCAGCAGCAGCCCTTTTATAGGGCAGGCTGCTGACCTATTAGCCAATGAGAGTGGCTCGTTAACAGCCAATCAGATTCCCCAGAACGGACCAATCTGATATCGCTATTATTGGCCAATCAGAAGTGCCCTGCTTTTTCTTTAAGGTTTGTTAAAACTTTATTTAAGCACTTTTATTAGTTCATAACACACACCAAACCACATCACACCCACCAAGCCCCACTCACAGAACTGGTAGTAAAAAAGTTGGAATCCCACTACTGCAGTCCTGTAGTAACTTTTAAGAACAGGTAGCCCTTGAATTACAAAAGATTGGGAAAAAAAGGGCGGGACTTATGGCCCAGCTTCAAAGTTCAGATGGTGAATGAATTTTGGGTGCTGGGAAATACAACTGCATTTAGGGCTATTTGCAATGTCTTGCGGTCCTGTGACTACATTTGACAATATTTTTGGCAGAAAACCAGCATTTCCAGTTTTCGGCAAGACCACACCCATCATGAAACACTGGTTTGATTAACAACCATGGCATTTACATAATAACTGTTGCACAAGTCATAAAAATCATCATAAAGCAACGGTTATGACATGACTGTAATAGGCAAGCTCATATGTCAAAGACTATCTGCACCAGAATAGCAGGCATTATATAAAAATTCTGCATGGGACACATATAGAGCATATCTATTGATGTGTTTCCATTTCAGGATAGTTACTTAACATTTTTTTCAGAAAAATGAAATTACTTTAGAGCGAATTAAAATTAAAATTAAGATTTGTTAATGCCTTATTTTTGTACCTAAAATGGAGATATTTCTTTGTTTTGCAGTAGCTTTGAGGGAGGGAAATTGATGGACAGGAACCCTGAACTCTCATTTGCATTAATGTTTTTTATGATTGTACAACATGAGATAATTTAACCATTATAAATGATTTGCAGTTTTTCAAAAAAAGATATTGCTGACAAAATAAGTACTTCTTGGTGTTTATTCAAGATCGGACTAATAGATAGAATCTAGCTTAGCTTGTCCATATATCTTTAGCAATAAAAATATAATTCAACTTCTTGACACTGGACTAATCTTCTTTTTCAATATAATAAAAGTAATTTCAACTTACATATGAACAATTCTTATCAGGAAAATTTGCATAGGTGCTGCTTGCTGAAGACAGCAACTGGTGAAAATTCAAGTATATTATTTTTTCTCTCTCTTCCCTTTTCTCTCCTTTTCATTCCTTTGGCATACAGTACACTTTTGTCTTTCCAGGTGGGTCTGGTCAAGATGGCGTACAAAGGAAGAAACTATTTGGATCTATGCACTCTTTGAGAGACACACAAACATGGACAAGGAGGCAAGCATTCTGATGATCTGCAGGTACAGAAAAAACAAACCCATTGGTTAATTTAAATTGTAAGAGGAAAACATAAATAAAATCCATTGTGTAGTTGTGACTCAAATCTCAAAACTACCAGTCGATACTTTTCTACTGCAAAAGGGAGAATTTGAAACGTTGAACAATCACATGTTGTGCTCTGGGAAAATGTGTACGTGTTAAGGAGGCATTTAACTTCCTGATGTCCCATTTTAGGTAATGAATTGTATACTGAAATTCAATAGGTAGATTGTAAACCAAGCCATCTTCGGATGGGGCGGTAGGCTAGGGTATAAAATAGAATGCAAAATTTTGCTCTGGGTTCCTCCCATCTGCCAGGGTAGGAACCCGTTTCTGCAGAAATGCTATAATAAAGCTGTTTTCCTTGGATTAATATCGAATCTTTGGTGGTTTTTCAAGCCCCCACCCCACAAAATGTATTTATTAAATTCATATGCTGCCCCTTTCACTATCCAAAGTGACTCTGGGCAGCTTACAATGTTCTAAAAGCATAAATATAATTAACAATTAAATAAAAACTAAAAATCAAGAGCACAGATGGTATGCGATGGTCTTTTGTCTCTCACTCTACTAACCAATTGACATGAGGGGCTGCCACAGAGAGGAAGGGGTCGAGCTAGTTTTCAAGGCACCTGAAGGCCAGACAAGGAATAATGGATGGAAAGTGATCAAGGAGAGATTTAACATACAAATAAGGAGGAATTTTCTGACAGTGAGAACAATCAACCAATGGAAGTTGTGGGTGTTTCATCACTGGAAGCTTTCAAGAAGAGACTGGACAGAAATGGTATAGGGCAGTAGTGGCTAACCTTTTGGGGCTCCTGTGCCAAAAATTGTGCATGCATTAGTGCGCATGCACTCGCGTGCCAACCCCCATGCCCCCTGTACATGCACACGCAATCCACTCCCACCACCTCCTTACCTGCACTGTGCCTCACAGTTGATTTTTCAGCTGTTTTGAGGCCTTTTTCGGCCTCCCAGAGGCTTGGAAAAAGCCTCTGCAAGGCTTTTCAGGCCGAATAACACGCCCATTTTGTCACTTCCGCTATTACAGGAAGTGACGAAACGGGCCTATTCGGCCTCAAAAGCCTTGCAGAAGCTTTTTCCAAGCCTCTGGGAGGTCGAAAAAGGCCTCAAAGCAGCCGAAAAGTCAGTTGTGAGGTGCGCGCATGCGCAGTGAGGTAAGTTTGCCAGTGGCTTGCGTGCCGACACAAATGGCTCTTCCATAAGTTTGCCATCACAGGTATAGGATCACCTGCTTGGGCAGGGGGCTGGATTATACGATCTTCAATTCTGTTATTCTAAGACTAGATGTTGTGCCTTGGTCCAATCAAGTAGGCTACTGCTTATCTTCTTAAGTCCAGATACTAGACTGCAGTAATTCTGAGACCCTGTTTATTTTGTTAAAGTGTAATGTTTGAATGGTGATGATAGGAGTAGCATAAAAGAGAAATTAAAAGTAAGCAATCATATTTTGAAAAATAATTCTGAATGGAGCAGTGACCTTTCTTTAAAGACCCAATTGCATGTTGCATTTTGCCAATTTAGAGCAATGTTTGAAGAAAATAAAAATTGCATTCAAACTAAAGCACAGCATTCAGAACAAATGCGTAACTTAAATATTTGGGTAAGAAGATAAAGTCACAGGTTTTTTTTTCTATTTGAAAGCAATGGATAATTGTAGGTCCAGAATGTTTTGCCAATTCTAGAGAAGATTGTGGAACTGACTGTGATATTTACATGTTTGGAAGATCAAGAATATATCATATCTATCGAGAAGATTTTCATTTTTTTAAAAAAAGCTAATTTTGTAGGCTGGTGGCATACCTTAAGGATGCACCTGCCTGCCATCTATCTAATTAAATGTAATGAATATTAATTATTAGATAGCATGGAATACAATAAATAGCAACATAAACAGCAACAATAATGAGGATGTTTTAAGTTTTGCAATCAGGTGATGTTATACATCTGATTTCAGAAACAACCATAGCTTCTGCAGAAGTCCTTGACTTGACATGCAAAACATTCAATCCTGTCACTTGGTAAGAATCAATTACCAATGGCAAAAAAAAAAGTGCTAAAAGTAAAAGACATGGGCAGTGTGAACATTTTTGCCTGGATTATTTTCTGTTGTAAGAACCAGGAAGGGAATGACTCATTACTGTGCAAATAGGGTAAGCCTTGATGGGTGGTAATTGTTATAATTCATCTCCAAGAGATTTGTATCTTATTTGAAAACATACTGCTACCAAACAACTACTACAGGTGCAAAAATAAATGTTTTAATATCATGAGTGTTTTTTTTTAAAGTTCTCTGATGAATTAAGAGAGCAGACTATTCCAGCTCAGCAGCAGTTTTCTATTGTCTCAGTTCCTTTTGTCTAGATTATGGATTTATGGAAATTGCTTTTTAAGTCTGACTTATCCTGTCTGCATCTTTTCCCATGGTGTGTAGTATTTTCTGTTCCATGCTTTATTATTGCATTACCACCTCATTTTATTTATTTCTAAAATTTATTGGCTGCCTATTTTATCACAGGGCAACCCCATTAAAGAAAAATTTCACATGCATGCTGGTTAGTGCAAGAGGGCCACTTTGCAAAAATTATCAAAAATTAACCTGTTTCCCCGAAAATGCGACCTACTCTGAAAGTAAGTTGTAGCTTGATTTTTACACATGCGCCCAATATAAGCCCTACCCCCCCAAAATAAGCCCTAATTAAGACCCCACCCACTCCAGAGTGCACAGGTACAAATTAAGCTAAGGTGAGGATGGGCATGTGTGGAGCTGCCCTACTACTTACCTTTGTACAATTGTAACCAGGCCTTGCAATCCCGACACCTGCCTTGTTGGCCCATTTCTTCTGCAAGGCTGGCAAGGCTTTTCTGAAGGCCTCTGTAGCTGATAACAAAGCACTCATCAATACCCGATCCAGAGCTCTGTTATCGGCTGCAGAGGCCTTCAGGAAAGCCTTACCGGCCACAGAAGAAGTTCCTGAAGGCCTCTGACAGCCAAAAGGAGGCCAGGGCTGATGCGAGCAAGTGAGATTAGTCAGTGGATGACTTCCCCCGAAAATAAGACCTGGTGCCTTTTTTTCAAACTCTTTTGAAAATGTCTCCAAGGCACCCTCCCTTTAGAGAACATTATCCCTCCTGAGATCAGACTGACCCCAATCTTGCTGGTCTCCCAGAAGGGCTTGAAAACTTGGCTTTGCCATTTGACTTGAGGCTGCAAAGTGGATGAATTGCTAGGGAGAACTACACATACACACGCGCACGCACATTTAAAAATGGTTTTTCTTGTTATTTGATGAATTGCTCTGTGTTTTGTAACTTTGCAGAGATGGGCGGCTATATACATTAGATAGATAGATAGATAGATAGATAGATAGATAGATAGATAGAAAAAACAGACAGACAGCGGGCAGACAGATAATGTATGGGCCTAGGTTAGTTTTTAAACACAGCAAGAACATTTAAAATTCTGTCCTCAAACTATGAATTCTGAGTTCTCCTTCTGATGGCATATAAGACCCCTGAACAAAGGACATAGTCAGCTGGAACGCTGGGTCACCAAAAGAGGTTCAGTGCCATCACCTTAGGAGGGTCACCTGTTATCTTAAAAACATTTGGCCCTGGCAGAAAAATGTACTACCTGTTTGACAGTATGAGGTGAGAAAAGAATATACAGCAAGAAAGAGAGAGAGCCTGGCACAGCATGCCAACTTAGCCTCTATTGTTTGGACAGGTTTGCCATGAGTATGCACCCATTTGTCTGTCCACCTAGCTCCTCTTTCTCAATATGTCTAGACCAGGTTTTGTGCATGCACTCTCACACACACACACTTTTCCATGTTAAAAATGCAAGAACTCAATTAAAACAAACCTGATAGATGAGTTAAATAATTAAAACAGCAGCAGCAGCGAGACATGAAAACAAGTGGATCAGCTTAAAGTGCATCACCCTAGCAGGAGGTTAAAACAGATTAAAGTCTTGGCTGCCCTCTGAAATTCACTGGGGAGCCAAAAGCAGGTGTCCAAGGTAAGGCAAGTGATCTATTCTTATTGGCAGATTTTTCCATCCTAGCTTATACTTCAACGATTTCTGGTTTGAGGCTAGATGAACTGGTAGGGCAATAGTTCCAACTTGCCCTACTATACTGAATTGAAAGGTGAGCCAAACAATAACTGTAAACAACTGGTGGCACAGTGGTTAGAATGCAGCACTGTAGGCAAACTCTGCCCACAGCTCGGAATTCGATTCTGAGCGGCTCAAAGTTGACTCAACCTTCCATCATTCCAAGGTGGGTAAAACATGAGCCCAGATTGTTGGGGACAATATGCAAATAATGCTTATGTTGTAAACCAACAAGAGAATGCTACAAAGCACTATGGAGTGGCATATAAGTCTAAATGCTATTGCTATGTTATGCTAAACTAATATAAAAATATTATTTTTACAAATAATATTTTATTTATTCAATTTATATGCCACCCATCTTTCTATTAGGGCAACTCTGGGCAACTAACAAAAGCTATTTTCCACAAAATAGTTGTGTATCTATAATGCAGACTATGGCAATATTAATGAACTGATTATTTATAGAATATAATTTTTTATTGGCCAAGTGTGATTGGACACACAAGGAATTTGTCTCCAGTGCATACATTTATACAATCAATCACAAAGTGATAAGTCACAGATTATAAATGATAATTACAATAATTAATTATAACATACAAACAACAATCTTATGACAAATCATAAGGACCACTAACCTTTCCTTTGGACTGAGTTCCTATAGGTAAAGGCTATGGAGTGATTTGTGAGAATATTGGACAATGAAAGATAGGACTCTTCCTTATAAGGAAAATGGCTACATTACGTTTTGCTTAGGATAATGTAATGAACATTTTCTGAATTTTTGCAAAAAAAAAAAAAAAAGAGATTTTGTTAAATTGAATGAGAATAACTAAATGAAAAGAAAGAAGCGTTTGGCACAGCATAAGTAAAATATAACCACAAATATCAATGTATGGATAAGTATTTGTTGCCCTTTCATTACATTCAAAACCAATTGTACAACCTGTTCTCATCTTGCTAAGCTAGTAACATCCCCCTTTAAAGTACATCTGTTCCTTTGTTTTCATGAAATTGTTCTTTCTTGGATTTATACCCTATGTTTACTCTAAATCTGGGCAGAAAATATGGTTCTCCCATTTCCAGTTGTTCCTTATAACAACTCCCTTATGCATTAGGTTAAGTTGAGAGTGACTGGCCAAAATCACCCAGTGAACTTTCTTGGCTTAAAATGGACTTGAACTTGGGTCTCAGTGATCATAATCCAACATCTTAATCACTACTTCATGTTGTCTCAAACAATGAAATCACCTTTGTGAAGAACAATTAAAAAAAAACAGAATCCGAGATCAGATTTCATAACCATGGAAGCTTTGTACTTTGGTATTGGAGAAGAATCCTGAGAACACCAAAAATATCTTGGAAAATGAGTGAACCATCAACAAATCAAACCAGAATTTTCACTTAAGGTATACAATTATCCTATTTCAGATACATTCTGCAATGTGTCCAGCTCTCTGGAAAAGTCTTTAATTCTTGCAAAAGTAAAAGGAAGAGAAGAAAATGATTGCCAGCAGCAAGATGGATGGACTCAATTACACTAGTGATGGATGCACTGGTAGAAGAACTAAAGCATGGGTGTCATTTGATTTGATTTGACATAAAATATAAAAAGTAATTAATGTATATAATGATATAATGTTAAAAATGTACAGTCTTGTAGGGCCTCATTACTAGCCGTTCCGGGCCACATGTGGCCTGGAGGCTGCAGGTTGGACATGCCTGATCAAAAGGACTAGATTAGAGGAGAGATTGTCATGGAGAAAATCAATCTATTATGGTTGCTAGGAATTGACACCAACTTGATGGTATCTAATCTACCAATTTTCTGGTGGATGCCATTTGCAGTTTGATGTACGTAAGCCACTCTAATTATTTAGAGTAATCAGTTAACTTTTTTTTTGCAGTGTAAATGTTGCTATAGAGACCTAATTTTAAATTGATCTTATTCTGTATTTTTACTATTTCTTCACAACAATGTGAAGTCACAGCTGCCACTTATTTAGCTGGTGTTGGCCTTCATATGCATCAAATTCTTTTGAAGAACCAAGGACATTGTTATGTATCAGCATAGAATATGTGAGAATGTAAACAACATGGCCTTTTGCAATTGACAGATGGAAATTTTATCAGTGCACATATTTTTAAAAGTGCTATCCAAGATTGTTTAGTATGACACCCAGTGTGCCAATAATCATTGGGACAACCATGGACAGTAATCTTTCAATTTTGATTTTCAGATCTTCATACTTTATAATGTCCAATTGTCTTCCATTCTACTACCCCCTGGTATTGCCACATCAATTATCCACACTTTTATCTTCTCAACCACAATTATATCGAATGTAAAGCAAGTCTTCCATCAGTCTATATTTGGAAATCTCACACTATTTCAACCTACTCATTTTCATATACTTTTCCCCAACAGTATGTTCCCACCAATTTTACATTACTAGTACATGATAATTTTTACCGTGGAAGCCACTGATCGGGTGGGGGAGCCACCTCCGTAACTTCCACGGTTCCCGCCGCTGCTGCCGCTGTTGTTGGAGATGGCGCTGGCAAGAGAGGGACAGCTGCAGCTCAGCCTGGGCATGCTTGGAATGCAGGAACGGACTGCGCACTGGGACTTTTGCAAACTTGCAGAGCCTGAGGCCGGAGCACCAAGGGTAGCAGCAGCAGAGCCGCTCACTCGGTTCTTCTCACGCCCACCCAGCCATTCAGGATTAAACCAAAACGCAGCGCGCGGTGCTCCCAGGTACCTCAAAATGTTTTTTATTTCCTGTTGTTACGGGAATGGGGGGAAAAGTCAGAATGACTCAGATGCTGTTGTTGGATACAGCGCTGGCGAGAGAGGCGCCAGCACCAGTGGGAACCGTGGAAGCTATGGAGGCCTGAGAAGCAGCTAAAACGCTGCCAGCGGACATCCATGCCGATGCCACCCGCCTGCTAACCCGGGTCTGCAGCAAAGGTGCTTGGTGGGGGTAGGGAGCCCTCTGCGCTCCGCCATGATCGGCTGTTAGGAGTGGCTGATGGCGAGGCATAGCTGCCCGTGGGGCACTCCTAATGGCAAGTTCCCCCCCACCTTTCCCCCCAATTTCGCATGTTTTAAAATAGGCCTAAATTTGGGGGGAGGGGCTTAATTTCATTTTATGCCTAGAAAACATGCTGGGTCTT
>BHEV01043162.1:0-12584 GCA_004319985.1 Emydocephalus ijimae
TCCACGATTACACCCCATGTGCCAGAGCCTGTGTTCTACAGTGGCTGGGAAAAGTGTAGTGACACGAGAGAAGAAGTGCTATCCCTGACGATCGTCAACTGAGATCGGCCGAGCCTGTTGCGACTGCAGTAGTTTGCACCCCTGGGCATCGAGGTAACCGGCATACACCACATCAGAGAGGCAGACTGGGAAGCGGCACTCGTGAGGGACTTCCAGGAAGTCTTTGATGACCGTTTAGGCAAGTACCGGGGGTCCCCTATCTCATTTAACATAGACCCGAGCATCGCGCCAATCCGCCTTTAGCCCAGGCGAGTGTCCTTTGCACTCAAGCCCAAGATCGATGAGCAACTCTATAAGCTCATCGCGCAAGGGGTGCTGGAACCAATCGATCATGCCCGGTGGGAGACCCCAATTGTCACCCCCATCAAGCCAGATGGGTCAGTGAGGATTTGTGGTGACTACAAGGCCACCCTAAACCATGCGCTCCAACAAAGTGCAAAGCCCGTCCCAGTAGTCCAGCACCTTCTGCACTCACTGGGGGGAGGCCTGATCTTCACAAAACTCGACCTAGCACAAGCATACCAGCAACTGCCAGTCGACGCCACAACAGCAGAAGCCCAAACCATCGTAACGCACCGAGGGACTTTCCGCTGCAACTGGCTCCAATTTGGAGTCAGCGTGGCACCCGGGGTCTTCCAAAGCCTTATGGAAAGACTCCTCCAGGGAATAGAAGGGGTTGTGCCCTACTTTGATGACGTCTTGGTGGCCGCGAAAAATGAGAAACAACTAGAAGCCAGGTTGAGGGAGGTACTGCAGAAATTCAGAGACTCGAGACTTAAAGTCAAGAGAGGGAAGTGCCAGCTACGGGCCAAAAGGGTCGAATTTCTGGGGTAACTCCTAGACAAACAAGGGATTCACCCCACAGAAAAGAAACTGAGAGCCATAAGGGAAGCACCGCGACCAAAACACAAAACAGAATTACAGGCTTTCTTGGGACTGTTAAACTTTTACAATGTCTTCCTACCTCAAAAGGTGACCGTGGCGGAACTGCTACATAGGCTGTTAGATAAAACAGCCACCTGGACCTGGGGAGCACGGGAGGAGAGCACTTTCAACAACACAAAGAACCTGCTAACATCCGACGCAGTACTAATCCAGTACAGCGAGACCCTGCCATTGACAGTAACTTGCGACGCGTCACCATTTGGGATCGGCACCATCCTCAGCCACCAGCTACCAGATGGGAGGGAAGCACCCATCACTTTCTCATCAAGGACACTTTCAAAGCCAGAGCGGAACTACAGCCAGCTCGACAAAGAGCCCCTAGCAGTCGTCACTGGCGTCAAGAAATTTCATGAATACCTTTACAGTAGGACTTTTACAATCATCACAGATCACAAGCTGCTGCTGGGAATCCTGGCGGGAAACGGCCACACCGAACATTCTATCGCCAAGAATGACGAGGTGGTCTGAATTCCTAGCAGCATACAATTACCAACTGATACACCGACCCGGAAAGGATATCGCCCATGCAGACGCCCTGAGCCGGTCACCCTTACCGGACTGGGAAGACGACCCGGCACCCACAACAGAGGTACTCCAAATAGAGACAATATCCAACCCACTCATGACCGCGCCAGACATTGCCAGAGAAACAAATGAAGACAAGCGACTGGCGCGAGTCTTGAGCTGGGTGGGAAAAGGGTGGCCAGAAGGGGACATAGATGAACTATTCAGACCCTTCCAGAACAGACAAACTGAACTCTTTACCGAAAAGGGGTGCATACTTTGGGGGGACAGAGTGGTAATTCCGGAAAAATTATAGGAAAAGGTATTGGGAATGTTGCATGAGGGGCACCTGGGGATGGTTAAGATGAAAAGCCTGGCCAGAAGCTACGCATGGTGGCCAGGAATGGATAAACAGATCGAAACCTGGGTGGCCAAATGTAATCAATGCCAAGAGTCCAGATCCAATCCGCCCGCTGCCCCAACCCAAGAATGGGAAAAACCAAGAGGTCCATGGTCTAGGATTCATATAGACTTTGCGGGGCCAACCAAGGGACATATGTACCTTATCACAGTAGATGCTTATTCCAACTGGTTGGAGGTAAGCACCATGAAGTCAACCACGACGGAGGCAGTGATAAGGAAACTGAGCAAACTTTTCACTATGCACGGCCTGCCAGATGTAATAGTGTCGGACAACAGGCCCCAGTTCACCGACTAGCATTTGAACAATTTCTGGCAGGCCAAGAGATACGCCATGCATTAACTGTACCGGCAAACCTGGTGGCAAACGGGCGGGGGGAACGCATGGTCCAATACACCAAGAAAACCATCCAGAAAATAGAAACAGCCAATATACAGGACAAAATCAATAAAATGCTCCTCATTCAACACATTACACCGAGCGCAACCACAAATAAAAGCCCGGCGGAACTAGTGATGGGTCGGAAACTACGTTCAACACTAGACAGAATGCACCCAACATATAACCCAGACAAACCCCCAGGCTCCTCCAGCAAACACAGAACATTTAACATAGGGGACCTAGTATACGCCAAAAATCTCACAGGAGAACCACACTGGGTGCCAGCAACAATCACCCAGGTAACCGGGCCCCTATCATACCAATTGGAAACAAACGACGGGAAAAACTGGAAACGGCACATAAACCAACTTAGCTCAAGAATAGCCGTCACCACCAGCCAGACACCCGAACAAGAAACTAGAAGGGGGGGGGAATCGGCAAGTGATAGAGAAAGAACCGAAGGGAACCAACTAACGCAGGCAGAACACCCCCCACCTAGAATAAATAAACCAATAACCAATGCTACTCACCTGTAGACGCAGGACCAATGGAGCACGAAACCCCGGGATCTTCACCTGGAAGGAGCAGCCAAACCAGCTCACCCGTCCAGGAAAAACCTAGCGGGAGCAGAAGCGGCAGCTCAACCAGCCCAGAAAGACCGGGAGGGAGCTACCAAGAAAGGCCCAGCTCAACGTTCCAGGCGGTTCCATTCCAAGGAGCTGGAGCGACAGAGGAGGCATCTGAACCGGTCAACGACCACACCAGAACTGAACCGCGCAGGTCAAGTAGGCCTACCTACGTGACTATATCACCACGCACCGCCAGACGAAACCAAGAGGGGAGGGGTGTACGATATTAGCATACTCTGAAACCCTCACAACCGATTGGTCCGGACCAGCGAAGACCTGATTGGTTGAAGGGTTGGCCGTGATTGGAGCGCTAGGAATCTACCGCGATTGGCTGTGCTGATCGTGGGAGATTCAAAGTGCTGCCATTGGCTGCCGAGCCGCAAGCCAGCCCTATATGAAGGGCTGCCACGGCTCGCATTCTGAGACGATTACCAATACCTAATAAAGAGCTGAACTCACTTAAATGGTCTCGTGTCTCTGTCGAACCGATCCGCCTCAAACTTAACACAAACCTTCTTTGTATACCATCCCTATTCTTTATTGATCAAAAAGTATGCATATTTATCTTATGCTTATTCTTCATCTGATTTGAAGATACTAAATTTCTGCTAGAAATCTCCTAAGTCCCAAATATTACTCTTTTATGAAACATAAATTGATGCATAAATTAACCCAGCAAAATGTAAACTCCCATTATCACAATTTTAAAGCAGAGTTCTTTAATATTTCTGACTTATAATGGGGGCTATTCAGATTTATTTATTTAAATAAAATACACAAAAGCCAGGTCAATGATTAAAGTGTCTGTTTGTGAAAAGGATCAAGAAATAGATTTGAATTATGTACATTATTTTTTCATGTTTAATCAGATTTATACCTTAAAATGAGCAAAATGCCTTTGAATAAATACAAGCGCAAAATATTGTAGGATGTTTTTCTTGGTATGCTTAATGCATTGCCTGCCTCAATATTTGAAAGATTTTTTTCAAAATTGCCATATTTACTATAAATAGATGTACAAAAAGTGTTTTTCACAATGGCCATACAATTGGTGTCCCATCAACCCTGTGTGGATGTTGTACAATAGACAAAAGACCATTAGCCAGACACAACAAAAACAACCTGATGACTGTTATTCAGTTATTCCAAAAAAGGAAGCAGTTTATCCCATTTTCTCCCAATCAGAAACCACCAGCCATCGTTTGACCTGTGATAAATTATTGCCTACTGTTTAAGACCTTTTCCTAATAAATTACCCTCATGGAAATTCAGGCTCAGAGAAAAATATCTCTAGGGTTCTGCAATATATAGCAACATGACATTTCTTTAGGTTCCAGTGGGTACAACTGAGAAAGTAAAGATCATGCTTCATATCTTCTTGGAAAAGTATTAGGAACATAAAATAGAAAAAAAGGAGTTTTATTGCTATGCTCCTCTGGTTGTTCCATATTCTGATTCAAATGCACAGAAGAAGAAAAGAGAGATGGGGGACTAGAGAGGGAACTCAAAAACGTATATATGAAATATTCAAATCACGTTTTTCTTCCCTGTGACAGGGAGTGTCAGTGAAACTGGAAACATGCTATTAGAAAAGAAAAAAATAGAAGAGGAAAATGTTTTATGTAAAAGGAAAGTACAGGCTTGGGGATAAAGTTACTTTATAGCAGAGTGACTTGATTAAATAGCTACAGAAATGTAAAGCAGACAGAAAAGAAAAAAAATAAAAATAATTCTTAAAAGAACACAGTGATCTGAATAATCATGGCGCCTCACTACAGCTGTTCTCTTTTATCATCATGAAGTACTTTATTCTACTAGGAACAATAAGATTTCATTTCCTGATCAAAAGGAAAGTAGGTTTTAACCCATCTCCTCTCCACATGAAGCTACTTTTCTCCCAGCTGCCACTGAGGAAGAGCAGTTTCTGAAGTTGTAATGGAAGATGGAGGATGGAAGTGAACATTATTAAAATCACTTATTTTCATGGCTTCCAAATAACAGCCATCAGGAAAGTACCATCAACTTATAGACAATGGGTACGTAAGATAGCTACTTATTTCTGCAAAGCTGATAGAATGGCTTTGTCTTCCATTTCTCTCTGTATACCAAATGCAGCCTTAAAGCTATTGCATGTGTAACAGCTTATTTGTTAATAGACTGGATGATGGAAAAAAATATGGTTTGAAGTTTAGTATTTGAAACTTATCACATTACTTCAATGGTTTCTATGGTTTCTATGCAGAAATGTACTGCAAGAATACCTGACATTAGAAAGAGATAGTTTAATTGCCAATCTAGCAATCTACATACTACTAAAATACATGTTGTCATGACTTTTAACCGAACAAACAGTGCATCATCAGACAACCTTTTTTTGATCAAAGGGCTAATTTACGGCATGTGTCCAAAATGTGAGACCCATGACTCCTGAGGGAAAGAAACATGATCTTTAGTTTCAACAGTTTGTGACAGTTTTCCAGTCACTCTCGCAATCCTGCACTTCCTTCGCCACTTATCAAGAAGCATCACTTACATCCTTGTTGGGAAGGGTGATAAGCAACATCTATATACCATTCAACATCTATATACAATCAAAAAGGCAAAAAGAAAGCAAAAAGACCAAAGCACTTCCTCACTTAGAAGAGATAACCACCAAGATTAAGAAGTAAAAATAGGGAACTACCAACTTGACAAACAAGCTAACAGCTTAATCAAGGAATCACCAAGACCACTCCCACCAAGATTGACAGGGCAGGCCCCTAGTATATAAAATTTCAGCAAACTCCACTCTCTTTTAGCACTGATGATGTTATGTAGTTTGGTAATAAAACATCTGCAAGAAGACAACCAAGCTCAGAAGGCATCAGGAACTTCAGGGTTATGAGAAAGGTATGTGAAATCATGGATGCTGCAGAAAATATATCCTAAGAATTTTTCTCCTTGTCTCACAATGTTAAAACTTGGGCACATCCCCCGAAACTACATGAAAGGAGAATCACAAGGAGGTTTTTGTTTACATAATATATAGTGAACTATAAAATTTGTTAATGTCAGATGACATAATGGCTGCCAGATTAGTTTTAAATGGGGAATACAAAATTCATGGCAAATCATATTGTCAAAGGTTTCTAATCACAACACCTGTTTACAGGAGTCAAAGACAGTATTTCTTAAATATTCCCTATTTATTTGTATTATCATCCTCTTACCCATGCTTCTGATTTTCCTGAATGCATCTCATCCCTGCTGTAATCCAAGTATGCTGAATTAGATGGTCCATCAACCTAGGGCAGGACAACTCTTCTTATTTTGTAGCAAACAGCAAAATTGGTGAACCTGTTTAGAATTGCAGGAACTGGGAAACAAGAGATGGGGAGAAAAGTTTGTCTGAGTGTATAATTAGCATTAAACAATGATATTCACAAACTGCAATGCAATAAAGATTTGATATAGAAGGATTTAGCGCCTCATTGCTTTTGATAAAAAGCAATTTGCTTTAAAAGATATGCTTAGAAATTCTCAGTCTTGCTTCACTTAGTCCTTTTATTGGCAGGATTGAAATGTAGAAAGTCTCCTTTAAAGCATCTGAATTCAAAAAAATGTAATTAATATCATCTACTTACTAGAAAACCTAATTTAAGCTAACAGAAAATCTTCAAGACCATCAACAATGATGAGAGATAGACTCCCAATGGACTTGTTTGTCAAGATAGAAATAAATTGTTCAGAAATAAATTACCCAGTTATTTCTTAGAAATTTCTTGCATGACTAAAAGATGTCTGTTAATGGGTGTGAGCTCAAGGCTGTTGAAAACACAATTTATTTTTTATTTTTTATTTTTTTTTTGAAACAAATTTTATTAGTTTTAAAGACAAACAAAACATCATTAAACATTACAAACATAAAACCTTTTTCCATTGTAAATTATTTTATACAGCATAATTCTAATTTATCCCATTTCCTTATAGACAGATAAATATCTTTTAGCAAATTTCTCATTATTTCTCTTTACTTTTATTCAATTACATTTCTTTTCTATATTCATCTATTTTATAACCATCATATTTATATTTTCATCTGACTTGTTTACAAATATTCTCGTCCTCCAAGGTTTTATTAATTCTTAATCAAACATAAACACACAAAAACATAAAACTTCTTTTTAGGAAGTGGCTTGGCCCCAGAATACCTCTCTTTGTATGGACTTCAATTAAATTCATGCTCATCTTATATATCATTATTTATCTTATTAACCATTCTATATCTTCTATATAACTTCTCCCCTCTTTTCACTCTTCTTAATTCTATTTTATTTATTTCATCTTATTTTAAATCATTATACTTGTATCTTTTGTCCATTCTTTTCCAATTATCCATTTATCACAATCTCTTTAATATAAAAAAGAAAGATTTCTCCTGAGATCACTGATCAAAGTATGATGTCTTTCTATCCCCTAAGTTAACATTTAGCATAATATCTAGTTCCCAATCTGATTCTGCTTAGTACATTCTACCTATTAACTTTAAAAAACAACAAATACTACAATACTATCTTATGTACTTTTGCAGATCCTTTTTTTTTTTTATAAATTATACATTACCCTTTGTCCCTAAAGAAAAATTTCTTTTTCCCATCTTGTTTTATACCTTTGTGGCTTTTCCCCCCTTTTCCCTTCCTTTCTTATCCCACCTCATCTTTTCACCCCCCCTCTCCTAACCTCTGCCTTTTTAGTTTCCCTTCTCTGTTGTATTCCTCTTTTCTTTTGCTTTCTGTATTCTTTTGTATTGGTTTGCATCTCATTTTTCTCTTTCTTGGATGTTTTTTTAAGTCTTAAGTCCTTCATTTTCCTTCCTCTCTTTCTCTTTTCTTTCTTAGTCAAATTATTTAATTAATTAAAGATGGCTTCTTCTTCTTCTTCTTCTTCTTCTTCTTCTTCTTCTTCTTCTTCTTCTTCTTCTTCTTCTTCTTCTTCTTCTTCTTCTTCTTCTTCTTCCCCCTCTTCTTCTTCTTAAAACAACCAAGATGTTTCAAAACTTAAAAAAACAGTTCCTCAAAGTCCCAAAGTCATCAAACATCCAAACAAAACAGAAAGTTCTTCCCTTTACACTTTCTCTTCCTGGGGTAATATCAGTTAGGAAAGAAATAAAGAACCCAGTTTGTACTTTAAAGCCTTATTGCAGTTAGCTTCTAGTCTCAAAATCTTCAAGGCATCTCCTCCAACAAAATCTTAATACAGGTGTTTGTTTGGGGTTTTTTGGTCATCTCCCTTCCCACTTATAACAAAGAGCTTTAAATTTTACCTTCTTCAAAGAAGCAGATTTTTCAATGTCCATTTGTTAATTCCGTAGGGAAGGAGAGTAAACTTTCCCTTTCAGCACTATTCGCTGCTTTTAGAATCTCCTCTGGAAACAATGTATCATTCAAAAAACCCATAGTTTTCAGGATATTAGATATATCTTAAAGTCCCGGCAGCCAAAGAACTTTCACTTTAAAACTTTCCAAACTTTCTCCTTCTTCCTCCTGCACATTCTTATCCAGTTGCCGGCTTCTTTGTGGCAGCCATTACTGACTGCCGCTCCACCGCCTTGAGAAAAAGGGGTTTTGCCAGGTGGGGAGGGGGTCTGTGACACCCCCAAACCCCTATCCAGATCCCCCTATCTTCAGCTGCCTCTACGTGGCAGCCTTATCCTCCAGACCCATCGGGATCGGAGGTACCAAGACGGCTAACACGACAGGGATCGTGCTGAATCGCGAATCCCTACCACCACCGAAGCCTGGCAAACCGGAAGTCCAAATCCACAATTTATTTATTTATTTTATTTTTTATTTTGATTTGTCAATCACTTACAAGATAATAGGTATAAGTATATACATAGTTATGAATACATGAAATGGGTACATATAAGAAAAATAAAAAAAAAACAATGGGACAGGGACGATAGGCAAGTTGGTGCACTTATGCACATCGCCTACAGACCTCTTAGAAAAGGGGTGAGGTCAATATTAGACAGTCAAAGGTTAAAGTTTTTGGGGTTTGGGGAAGAAACTAAAGAGTCAGGTAGAGTATTCCAGACATTGACCACTCTGTTGCTGAAGTCATATTTCCTGCAATCAAGTTTGGTGCGGTTAACCTTGAGTTTGTATCTATTGTGTGCTCTTGTGTTCTTATGGTTGAAGCTGAAGTATTCATTGACAGGTAGGACATTGCAATGTATGATTTTATATACTATACTTAGATCGGACCAAAGGCGGCATAATTCAAGGTTTTCTAGGTCTAGAATTTAAAGTCTGGTGGCATAAGGTACTCTACAGTGAGTAAAGGAGTGGAGAACTCTTCTTATGAAATATTTCTGGACTTTCTCAACTGTGCTAATATCAGATACGTAATGTGGGTTCCGGACTGATGAGCTGTATTTGAGTATTGGTCTAGCAAATGTTTTGTATGCTCTAGTTAGTAGTGTGATGTTACTAGAGAAAAATCTATATAGGATTAGGTTAACAACTCTTAATGCCTTTTTGGCTATGTAGTTACAGTGGGCTCTAGCACCTAGATCATTAGAGATGAGTATTCCAAGGTCTTTTACAGAGCTTGGATCATCAACATTGTGTACATTGTTGTATATTGTATTGTATGTATGTTGTATCATCATGTATACATTGATGTATATTGTTATATATGTTTCTTTCATTTCTTTCTCACACACATAGAAATATACATGTACATGCCAAATAATTAATCACATCTCATCAATGTAGGTCTCATACATCATATCTGAGTGATTTTTGTTAGTCTCCCAGAGTCCTTGGTATTCTGGTAGCTAACAAATTGTTAAACAAATATCTTGCTGACAGAAAATCAGTCTCTTTTAGAGATAAATTAAAAAGGAAATGCTCCATCCTGAAAATGGAGATGAAATATTAACCATCACAGAGTTTCAGAAGGCATACATCTTACTCTAATACAGTGTAAGTAGTCATATTCTCATCACTCATTGATGAGTCTATTTTTGTTATATATTTTACTTGCACAACAGTCTAATACATACACTGCATGTTCAGCAGAATGTCCACTGAACTCAATGGGTCTAATGTACAGTTAACAATAGGATTAGAGTCTGTAGATTGGATCCAGTTAAAGCATGCTTAGGTCTAGCCAGGTGAAATCAATCAGAAAAGTAAAGTATCACAAGCTTAATGTCCATTGGTTTCTGTTTTGACTAAATTCAACCCAAATTATCTCCATATATATCACCACCTAAAAATGGAAATATATCTACCAAGGAGATATCTACCAACTTCCATTTCATTCAGTTTCTGTCTGTAAATAATTTCAAAATTCCTGCATTAGTATGTATATTTAATTAAAGGAAACCCCTGCACACATTCAAATTAATGCTTCTTTCACATTTTTCCTAATGCATCCATATCAATATCTAGTATACTCTCTAGAAAGTAATTTGGGCTTGAGTTAATCTATTTTGTGCATTCGTTCCTTTTATATAATCATTTATTGGGATGCTTTGCTTCCTTGAAACCAGTAAGTCCAGTTCATCTAAAAAATATCAGGTGGGTAAATGTAGTATTTATAATTATAGGATATTCTTTCACTCAGTGAAATTCCAGATAACATTTAAATGCCATAATTAAATTAGTGAACCTTCCAGGTTCTGTAATTTTTAACAAACAATTCATGTGGTCTTCAAAATCATCTCTATAAATTTCCATTTTCATAAGTTGTGGTCAAAGTTAGAACATAACTCTATTTGGAATGAACATCTAAGTTGACATAGTTAGCTCAAATGATACCTATCAATAACTACTGAAACCCATTGACAATAATTCAACATGTACCAAAAAATGATGATACAACAATATACATTGTGATTAAGCTGCTATGCAATTGTGCTGGAACTAACACCATAAAGGATGTTAACACTATAGCTGTTTCATATGTAAAACAAACAGAAAGGAATCAAAAAGGTTACCTAAACCAACATGAACTCCCTTAATCCAAGATGAGTCATCTCTGCTACTATCCCTATTATTCCTCTTTGAGGGTTTACAATTTTGAATCCAGAAAAGACTGAATTGTGAATGTCTTTCTTCTGTAAATGCAACATTTATCCTTTTTTTTTTTAGCAACTCTCTTTAGTCCAAGATGTCTTTTGGTTTTGAACCAGCCTATTTGTTGTGGAGCGGCGGTTACAAAGAGAGACAGAGCCAGGCTAAAGGCTAACAACTTTATTCTTGCGAATAAAGGGTCGCCAAGGCTGTCTGACAGCCAGCTGGCGGCGACAGCTGATGCCGTTTGACAGCTCCCTTTTACAGCCGGCTGTCAAACGGCATCAACCAATGGGAGCGATCGGCGCTCCCGCGTTGGCGACGGACCGGAGGGAGGACTGTTGCTAGTCTTTGAACACAGCACTATTTATATGTCCAGCTGACTTATGTGTCAGTGTGACTTATCATACTACTACGAGCATGCGTAGTCCTGTAGCCATGATGGCTGCTTTCGCTCGCGGCCCGATCTCCGAAGTTCCTGAGGCTTGTCGGCAGCTGGTGCGTCTTGTTCCTCCCGGGCGGTGACTGGAACCTGCAGAGGGTCGCCAGCCATCCCTGGACTGCTGTCTGGCGACTGCTCGGGTGAGTCTTCCTGCGGCAGTCGGCTGGTCGTGTTGTCGGGCGGCAGGTAGACCGGGTCCTTCGGCAGGTTGGCTGGTGGTGAGTAGACCAGGATTTCGGTGGCAGCCTTGTTCCAATGCCTCCTCAGCTGATCCACGTGCCTTCTCCAAACCTGGCCATCTTCCAGAAGGACTCTATATGATCTAGGTCCTGCAACAAAGACTATCTGCCCTGGCAGCCATAAGGGGTGCCCCGCATAGTTCCTGGCGTACACCTGGTCTTGCAGGGCGAATTCCCTGGCATGGCTGTCAGAGGTTAGTGGCGTGCTGGGAGCGTAGTGGGGGTGCAACCTGTCCAGGGTGGTCCTGAGGCGCCTGCCCATTAACAGTTCAGCAGGGGACTTGTTGGTGGAAGGGCACGGGGTGGCATGTTGTGTGAGTAGGTAAGTTGACAGTTTGACATGCCAGTCTGCCTGGCCCAGCTTGGCCAGAACTTCCTTGGCAGACCTGACAGCTCTTTCTGCTATTCCATTACTTGCTGAGTGAAAGGGGGCTGTGAGAGCATGTCTGATGCCCAGATTAGCTGTGAAGATGGCAAACTCGTTGGAACTGAATTGGGGGCCATTGTCTGAAACTAATGTGTCAGGAAGTCCATGAGTAACAAACAGTCTGGTCAAGGCCCTTGTGACAGCCAGCGTTGTGGTGGAGGGTAACAAGGCTACTTCAGTCCATTTGGAAAAGGAATCTACAACCACCAGGAATGTCCTCCCTTGTATGGGACCAGCCAGGTCTACATGCAGCCTGGCCCAAGGGGCCCCCGAATCTTCCCATTTGGTTGGGGCAGCTGCTGGTGGGGCTGCTCTTGTTGCTTGGCAGGGCTGGCACGTGTTAACCCAGTTGGCAATCCGGGCATCTAATCCTGGCCACCAGACGTAGTTGCGGCCAAGGCCTTCATCTTTACGATGCCAGGGTGACCCTCGTGCAGTGCCCTTAAAACTGGTTCTTGCAAGGTGGGTGGTAT
>BHEV01043164.1:0-27707 GCA_004319985.1 Emydocephalus ijimae
TGTAATAACCTCTCCATGAGGCTCTGAAATATCCCAGGGGCTACGCTAACACCGAATTGCAGCCGGGTGCATTTGAAGGCATCCCGCTGCGTCACAATCGTTTGGGCCTGTGCCGTTTTTTCATCCACGGGCAATTGTTGGTAGGCTTGAGCTAAATCTAATTTAGCGAAAACCTTCCCGCCCCCCAGGGAATGGAGGAGGTGTNAGCTTAATGGGGGTTACAATAGGTGTTTCCCATGGCGAGTGATCAATTGGTTTTAGTACACCTTGAGCAATTAATTTGTCGAGTTGTTCATCGATTTTTGCTTTTAATGCGAATGGTACTCGACGGGGCTTTAATCGAATGGGTGCTATCTTGGGGTCTAGGCTGAATGAGATCGGGGTCCCCTTATACTCGCCTAAGCNTGCAACCGCCAATCCGATTTACGTCGGCCACTTCAATGCCAAGTGGCGCGAACCATTGGAGGCCTAGTAGGCTAGGCCGATCTCTGTCGACGACCGTTAGAGGTAAGTACGCAGTATGTTTTTTGAAGGAGACTCGGACTCGGCAGGACCCGACGACAGGGATTCGATTCCCTTGGTAGTCCTTGAGGATGAGGCGTTGAAATTTGAGGTCTTGGCATTGGATTGTGGGAATAAGTTGCTTGAGTGTCTTCCACGACACCATCGAGAGGGATGATCCCGAGTCAACTTCCATGTGGCACGGCTGGTTCTTGATGGCTACGGTGACTCGGATCTTCTTAGCGTCCATAGCGGAGGCGTGACCGATAGTGATAGTATGGTGAGCCTCTTCTCTCTGTACGGCTGGGTTTCTGTAGGAGTGGTTGACTGGCGTTCGCCTAGCAGGATGGCTTCCTGCTGAATTGCGATAGTTAGCCCCCTTAGAGGCCTGCATTGGACCTAGTAGACTGTGGCAAACCCGGCCAATGTGGCCTCGTTTCCCGCACTCGTGGCAGAGTGCATCGCGGAATTTGCATTCGGACCTGGCATGCTTGGCTCCACATCTGGCGCACGGGCGTAAGGACTTTGGACGATGGTCCCGATCGGACCGCAATCGGTGGACCTCTTCTTCATCACTGTCTGACGACGAAGAGAGGTCCTCGTGATGTGTCGTTGAACGTTGCCCTTCTGCATTGGGTGAGATTTCGCTGGTCGGTTGAGTTGCCGTATCATGGGTTCGGCAGAGTTGTGCAGCCGACTTCTTGGTTGCCTCCGCTGCGACAGCATCGGCGATGGCGTCAGCAAGGCTAATGTTGCCCTTTGCCATCAACTTGCTTAGCAGACCTAGTCCATCCAGTCCCAGAACTATTCGATCTCTCAGTGCCTCTTCCAAGTCGGCGAACCCTCAGAGGCTGCCCAAATTTCGGAGATCCGCCACGAAATCGGCCACGCTTTCTCCCTTTCGTTGGTTTCTTTGGTAAAACTCATGGCGTCTCATGAGGGTAGGCACGGTCGGCGCATAGTGGTCTTTCAGGATGGGTTCGAGGTCATCCCAGCTCATGGCCTTCACTTCTCGTGGCTTAGCGAGTGCCTTGGCCATCTTGAAGACGGCAGGACCACAATGCGTTAAGAATAACGCTCTTTTCTTTGCCAGTGTTGCGTCCTTCAGGTTGTTCGTCTCTAGAAACATTTGGAAACGATCCATGTAGGATTCCCAATCCTCCTGACTTGGGTCGAACGGAGCAGGTGGTACGATGCCGCCGGACATGGTTTCCGTTGTTGGCGTTGTCTTTCACGTGCTCGTTATTCGTTTCTCGGTTCTTCGGTTCAGATGTCTCCACATCCCACCCTCGTCGCCAGTGTTAAGTACTTGGCATGGGTTGAAATAATTGGAGACAGTTATTGAACAGTAACTTCAGCTCTTTATTACATCGTGACTAGCAGCTAAATAACAACGGTTAACTCTGCCTTATATAGGCATCTTTTGTATGATTCAACCAATAATGAACTAGAAACGCTAGCTCTTTTAACCAATAAGAACTCTTGTTTAAAGGCCAATCAGGTCCGTTAGAGTTGACCAATCCTGGTTGCTCTGCCTGATGGTCAATCAGAAGTGCAGGGCCAGAACCCTGCACTTTACCTCAAGCTCAGACCTTTATTGAATTATTATATACACAACAGTTTTTGACTCTATAATTGCTTTCCCCATGTTCTATCTCGGAGGGTAGGCGCAAGAACGGAGACGAGACATCGGATAGTGACTCCAAACTCTTTATTAGTGACTTCAGGAACAGAGCTAAAAGGTATGGCAGCAACAGCCCTTTTTATAGAGCTGGCTGCTGTCAAAGCATCCAATGGTTTAAGTTTGCTGCACTTGGAGCGTCCAATCGTGGCAGCCCATTAACTAGCCAATCGGATCAGCCTTGAACGACCAATCGCGACCCGCCTGTTAACGGACCAATCAAACTTGCAGGATTACAAGTCTGCTGTGGAAATGGCCAGTCAGGTTTGCAGGCTTACGAGCCTGCTAGTTCGGAACACCCCAAGTCCTCAATATGTCAGACAAAGAGAACTGCTGGTTCTCCAGATGTGACTGAAGTATCAAGTCCTGTCTGTCAATAGTGATGGAAGTCGGAAGTTATAGTTCAGCTGCACCTAGAAGGCTAAACTTAGTTGGGGGATTCAAATTTTTTTACGACTGGTTCTGTGGGCACGGCTTAGTGGGCGTGGCATGGCTTGATGGGTGAGGCTTGGTGGCCATGACAGGGGAAGGATACTGCAAAATCCCCATTCCCTCCCACCCCCACTAACCTGCTTTCCAGCTCCATTCTCCTGTGCAGGGCAACAAAAGAAGAGCCAGCTGATCTGCTGGGACTCGGGAGGCAGAGAATAGATAGGGGCGGGGCCAGTCAGAGGTGGGATTTACCTGTTCTCCAAACTAATCAAAATTTCCGCTAACAATTCTCCAGAACTGGTCAGACTTGGCTGAATACCACCTCTGGCTAAACTATATTTACATAAAAGGAAGAGGCTCTGAATTTATGCTGTTCCCTGCCATAAAAGGAAAGTTTGACAGATGAAAAAAACCTCTCATTGGCATCCATTTCAATACTTTTGTGATTTTAAGTTCACCCTCCTATTTTAAAGATGAATGACGGTGGCAAAAAAATTTATCAATTGTTGAGTGAAAGAATGTTCGTTGGATGTGTTTCCCAGCACCATGCACACAAAAGAAGCTATCCATAACTTTAAGAAAAACCCAAAGATTGGCAGAAGTTCAAAAACATTTTTTAGGAAAGAGTGGAGGAAATATTATAGCAGATGATCCATCTGAACCAATGGAGAACTGGAGTCAAGGTGAGTGGCATTGAAGACTTGCTGATTGCTGAAGGAGAAGGTGCCATTATAAGTTGCCATTTTCATTTTTGAGTGAAGGAGTGGATAGAGGAGAATTGAATATTCTAACAAAGACAGTGACTAACCATCTGGCATCGCCAACAGGTGCCTTACAGGTGGCAACATTTTGCTGCACTTTCCCCTTGAATCAGAAATGGGAAAAATGGTAGCAAATTACAGGTGGTATTCAGCAAGTTCTGACCAGTTCTGGAGAACTGGTAGCAGACATTTTGAGTAGTTTGGAGAACCAGCAAATGCCACCTCTGACTGGAGATTTTACAGTATTCTTCCCCTGCCACGCCTACCAAGCCATGCCCACAGAACCGGAAGTAAAAAAAAATTGAATCCCACCACTGTAGCAAATGAATAAAAGCAGCTCTTGCTAAGAAATGCCTGGTGTTGAATATGCTTAGATGGAATATTTGTTCCCAGGAGAATGTATTGCAAGGGTTTGAAAGGCAGGGGTCTTTTCTCTACAGTCTGGCAGGCTGGTTATCCTATAACAATACACTCAAATGGATGGAGGTGGACTGGGAGGGAGAGAATAATGGAGAAAATGGACACCGTTTAGGCCCTGAAAAGGCTGCCTAGCTAGCATACATAGTCCCTCTAGGGCCGCCCCTCTGTTATACTTGGATTTTTTGAAAAGAATCAAAGCAGATTGTCAGATGCTGGGCAGTTCAGAACAGCATCTGAAAACTTTTTAATGTCCTTGGAAATCCAGCTCTAGGTCATGTGCTCTGCACACCAATGGCAGATCTTGGAGCCGAGCCCAGATCTTCCTGACTTGTGGCCCACTGCTGAAACCGGCTGGCCCTCTCACAACAAGGCTGCAGATCACACATGACAGATGTTAGTTGTGTTGCTTAATGTAAGATGCTCAGACTCAGGAGGGGGTGGACATCGGGTGGTAATAATGAGAAAGAACAAAATCAGTTACGTAGTCGCTAAAAAAAAAAAAAAAATCCCACCGCAGGCATATGGAAATCTGTAATTCCTAGGTGCTACCTCAGGCAGCTGTACCCTCCATTTTTAATTATTATAATTAATATCTGCTTCAGTTTAGCCTAGTCACTTCCTCCTTTTTTGTTAATTACAGGTGGGAAGCCAGGTTGTTTCTTCTGTTTCTTGGAAGGGAAATATTTTCAAGAGCAACTTTTACAGTTCAACTTTGAAATGGCTAAATGGAAAATAAGCGAACACACGCAAACCTCCCCCACCTTCTCTCTTCCCCCCTCCCCCCAATATGGAGTGCAATAAAATATCAGGCAAAATGGAATTGTTTGAATTTCCTATTCTTTTATGGATTCCTTTATCTGCTCTGAGTTACCTTTGAGATCTGATGGCTCAGCAGTTTGACAAAAAAAAAAAAAAAGACAAGAGACACGTTGAGAATCTTTCTCCAGAGATGAAAGAATTATTGTGCCTGACCTCAGCAACACACATCTGCACATACAAATAAAAATATAGAAGCTGGAGGAAAAAAATAGATTGGGTGGGTGGAGGGGGTGCTGTTTTGATATTGAACCATTGAGCCAAAAAAAAATCCCAACACTCTCCTTCAATAATTGCACTGAACAATGGGATTTTAATTGTGAGCCACTTGGCTATGATGTTTAATTTTATTTCTGCCATCAATTGTGTTGAAACACTTCTGCCTCCCCTTCCTTTCTTTCTAATGTCTTTATTTGATAAGATCAATGGTAATCAAGATGCTTTCCTTCATGCCACTTGTAAGGAGAAAGCAAGTTGAAAAGAACATATTGTCTTTACATTTCCATAAACCTTGGTTGGATCACACTGCAGTTTGTGGGCAAGCAAATGGACAAACTAGGGAGATTTGGTTATTCAAAATAAGTCTTCTGGGACAAAAGAACTAAAAGAGTCAATATAGTCTGCTCAGTGAATATAGATACATGAAGAACACACATACTAGAAGGTAAAATGCAAAAGTTTCCCTATCAGTGTTGTCTGACTCTAGAGCATGGTGCTCATCTCAGTTTCTTGGCCAGGGGTGTCAGCATTGTTTAAAGACATTTTCCATGGTCATCTGGCCAGCATGGCTATATGCAAAAGGCCCCTGGAATGCTGTAACCTTCCTATTGAAGTGGTGCCTATTTGTCTACTCTCATTTACATGCTTTCGAACAGTTAGTGGGCAGGACCTAGGGCAAAAATGGGAGCTCACCCTGTCATGCGGCGCTCAGATTGAAACCTGGGCTGTCAGCTCTCCAGACGACAAGCTCAGAGTCTTGAAACACTGAGCCATCACACTCCTCTCAGCATTTTAAACCCTATCATGACCCAGAATTTGCGTGGGTAGCCTTGGGCAAATCAGTCTCTTTCCATTCAAAACACAGATCACCATTTACATACACATGGTACAGGTATATTTGGGGGTGCTTTTATTTCAGTTAAAAGGCATTTTTCATTTTGATAGTTGTGACGAGACCTATTGCAAAGGCAATAGAAATATCTGCATTTCTGCATGTCCTTTCGGAGTTTACCACCTTTTTTCCAGCTACTGGGCACATCTGGAATGTTGGGAGTAGGTAGGATCATTCTTTCAAAAGAGTTGTTTTGCTGGGAGCATCCAGGAATAAAACACCTGGCTGATAGAAGCCAATCTCCTGGGTTCTAGCCATCTACCATGTTATGTTCTAAGGAGACCTCTGAATAGACTTATGTAGTATTCTGATCTGTATTGGACAGGGATACTGCATCCTTTTTTAGACAATTGATAGGTACATAAAAAAGTGCCTTCAACTAGATATGAAGTATCTGCTGTTTCAGATTCCAGTCCTGTGTATCCCTGTCTCTGAGGTCAATGTAGGGCCTAAAGACATTGCTGAAAATGCAAGTTCTGCCAGAAGTGACGCTTTGCTTCGCAGCAAATTAGATTCCCATTTGTTTTGCTTCAGAGCAAAAGAATCTTAAAAAGTAAAATTTGATGGGCAGTGATTAAGATCTGGATCAGGAATGTCAAACTCACAGCCTGCAGGCCAGATGTGTCACACACTGGCCATGCTCACCCCTGGTTCAGTGAAGGGGGGGAGGTTGTGATACATCACATGACGACTTGTCATAGAGAGTGTGACACCCCTAATCTAGACCATCAGCCTAAGAAGAGATACCCTTCAATGAATGTCCGCCTCTACTCCTCCTCCTCCTCCTGTTGAGAAATGAGTCTGCAGAGTAAAAAAAAGCAAGGAATATTATTTTTTCCTCTTGTGAATAGAAAAGAGTTGAACAATAATCACAGGGAAGAAGTTAAGCATCACTCTTTATCATGATTGGGAGATTTTGGCTTTTTTGTTGTTGTTGTTAAACCAGAAGATTAGAGCTTTTTGTAACACCAAGTTTCTACCTTAATTAAATGTACTTGTTCTCAGTTAGCTGTAAGGATATAATCAAATCTGATTGTCTATGTAGTGCCAGTTTAACATCACTTTCACTAAATGATCACTAGTTAGCTCAGATTACTGTTTGAAAGACAGACAAACTGTAAACAAACATAACAGCAAAGTATGTGTGTCTGTATCTGTATGTCGGTGTGTGGTATTGTCAGTTATTATTTTAATTGTTATTTTTGAGGAAAGGAAAAAAGAAGCCTTGCCCTTTAAGGAATAGACAAAATTCTTTCCTTTGTAGATTCAAATTTCCCAGCTGGGAGAAATGCAAAATGATTTGGTCAGCTGCCTTGAAAGTCAAAATCAGTTTATTAATAGGAAGGCAGATAAGAAGAAATCTAACAGCGTTCCTAGGATTAATCTAATAAGTGAGTAGACAAACCTCTCTCTTATACATTTTAGGTTCTTTGATTTTCTTTGAAGTCTTTGATTTGTGTTGTGTTGAGTTCCTATCTCTTTGAAATTGGGATTTTTTCCTAGGATCTTGGTTTGATGGTCCTGATCCTTTGTAGTTGCTTGTTTGCTATCATGGTTCCTTCCTGCCATGCCTTCTGGTTTGCTTTTCACAAGTTTTTATAACTTGCCATCTATTTGATTTCTATGGGAAAGGATAGTAGCTAGTTTATAGGGTTTTTTCTCTGTATCTCATGCCTGTAATTTTCTCCTTCCTTTGTTGTGAAAAGTAAGCTGGTTCCAGCTATTTTAATAGCCCTATTTGACAAAGGGTGGGGGCTGTTTTCCTAGAAGAGGGGGGAATTGTAACTTCCAACATTTTATTATTCAGCTATGCTTATTTTTATAAGTACTGAGATTTGTAACATTTTCTAATTTCAAGTTGCTCTTTTTTGAAAAGTACAATACACGCATAAATCAAGAAATATATGCATTGTGTATGCATGTCTATATCTTGCTAATAGAAATGGCCCAACAGTCTCTGATCAGTCTTCATTTTTTCCCAGTAGCTGTGCAAGCCTGTGGAGGCAACCAAGAATGGCTTATAAAACAGCTACCTCAGCTTAGAAAGAGCAGTAGCTTCTTCATTGATTTAAAGAGAGGTGCTTTTTTATATGCTCCCGTACTTTGCAAAGCACTCCTGAAGGATTTACATAGCCCTACAAGTCAGTTCTGTATGGAAAAGAGAGCAAGGGAGAAATAAGTTGGAGAGAGAAGGGTACATCCAGCCTGCAAATTTTTGGTTTCATGAAAAAGCAGCAAATTCATAGTTATTAATATATTATTACTATCGTAATAATATATGAGGTTTATGAGGTTTTCCCCCTTTGGTGGTCAAAGAATTTAATTGATGTGACAAACTAGACTGCTTCAAGAGGTGTTTACAACCATGAATGAAACAAGTGGGGCAGAGGTGGTATTCAATAGGTTCTGGCCAGTTCTGAAGAACCGGTAGTGGAAATTTTGAGGAGTTCGGAGAACCAGCAAATACCACCTCTGACTGGCCCCTCCCCCATCTATTCTCTGCCTCCCAAGTCCCAGCTGATCGGCTGGGTCTTCTTTTGTTGCCCTGTACAGAAGAACGAACTGGAAAGCAGGTTAGTGGGGTGGGGAAGGAATGGGGACTTTGCAGTAACCTTCCTTTCCCCTGGGGTGGGGTGGAAATGGACATTTCAAAGTATCCTTCCCACCGTCACACCCACCAAGTCACATCCACAGTAGTAAAAAATTTGAATCCTACCACTGAGATGGGGTATAAAACACAGGCCCTCTGTTTAAATTAAGTGCTTGCACCCTTCAGCTCTCTTTGAATTTCTGAGCTGAATCTCTTCCCTGTAGATAATTTCCTTTAGCCTGGGCCATGGGGCTTTCCTGACTGGTTACCCCAACCCAAAATAGGAGGTTGAAAGTGGAATAAACAAGCACAGATTCCTCTAAATAACAATGCAGATTGTCCTCAAATTAGGACCACAATTGACCCAAAATTTCTGCTGTTAAGTGAGACATTTGTAAAGTGAGTTTTACCCCATTATACAACTTTTCTTGCCACACTTGTTAATCACTGAATCACTGTAATTGATAAGTTAGGAACCCTGTTGTTAAATAAACTTGGCTTCTTTACTGACTTTGCTTTTGTGAGAAGGTCACAAAAGGTGGTCCCATGACCTTAGGACACGGCAACGGTCATAAATATTAACCAGTTGCCAGGCACCTGGATTTTGATCCCATTATCATGGGAATGCTGCAAAGGTTGTAACTATGACAACAAAACTATGACATAAGAAAGGACATTTCGGAAATATGGCAGATGAGGACATTTTTCAGTGCCGTTGTAATTTTGAATGGTCACTAAATGAACTGTTGTAAGTCGAGGACTACCTGCATAGTTGTTATTCTTTGCCATAATGCTTTCTCCTAGTTCTGATTTTAGTGCAGGACAAGCGTCAAGTAAGAAGCACATACCTTAGGTTGCCAAAAGTGTAAATTCGCACAATCCCTTCGATTTCTATGGGCATGTGTAATTGTGTTATATTTAAGCAAGCTCTCCATCTATTGCACCAACTATACTTACACGGAACAATCATAGAATGATGCATGTGGCTCTCTGATCTGCAAATTTACAACAAAGCATCCACTTGAAGGAAATTTCTCCTCCTTTGTTTTGATCCTCTCCACAGCTCTGGAATGGAAGCTTGCTTGCATGTTTGTTTTTATGTTAATTTTACCATTCAAAATAAGATCCAATCCTTCCTTTCCCCCCTCCTCAAGTGCCCAAGCAGATGTGGATGAAAAAGGAGAGAAGAAAAGAAGGGAGGGGAGAGGAGAATTGCATTTGCTTTCCCTCCAGATCCATACACGGCCAACGGATGTTATTACTCGCACCAGCCGCAGGCTAATAAATAAAAAAGAGGTGTCAAGGTAAAATATACACTTCCCAGGGAAATGCTTTAGAGGGGTGAGAGTAGTAAGGAAACTGACAGAGAAAATAATGACATGAAACAGGTGCATGTACCTGCTTCTACACACACACACACACACACACACACACACACACCAGTGATGGAGAGGTGTTGGGGCTGAGGCGATTGAGCTGACTTCATGATATTTCTATCATTCTTCACCCAGAAGTTTCCCTTATAGCCCTTTTCAGGGAAGAGAGCAGGGTTCCTTCTCTCTCATAGTCTTTTTTTTTTTTCCCACATGCAGCCATTTGTCAAGCAAGGAAAATGAAAGGGTGGGGTTGCGGACTAAAAAATTAGAATTACAAAACTGGTTGTGTGATCGTCACCCTTCTTCCTTCCTGGCCCTCATTTGTATGTAAAACATGAAATGTGCACGAGGAATTCCTGAAAATAGAGGCAAAAAAAAATGGTTTGCCATTCTGAGGTAAAAGCATCGATTGGTTCAAATACCCTCCTCAACATTTGGCAAAACACACAAAACCGAATACATATTTCAGATCCCAAAGTCCTTGGAATATTTCCAACAGAGGTAATAAGTGTTTTTGGTTGGAGGAAAGTCTTTCTGAACATGGTTCCCTCCAGATCTGTCCGGCTGCACCTCCTATAATTTCGCAGCCTTCATGGTTATCATACAAGTCCATACAGATGTCTATGGAGATTCTTAATCATCCAGGTCGTGGTTATTTGTCCCAAAGGTGCTTTTTCAAGAGGCAACTGGACTTTCTGAGTTTTCTTTGAAGATGTTTTGCTTCTCAACCAGGAAGCTTCTTGGATGTCCATATAGAGTTGGATGATATGTATGTAGCATAGGGCACTGAAGGCACTGTTGTATTCATTCAGCATCCTGCCTTTCTTAAAAAGCCAGATTTCAAAGCCACCTTCTGATTACTATGTAGTGAGTTACAGTATTAGTATTTTCATTTCATATGTGCTTATATCTAGGCATAGTACGAGACAGATTCACATAGAGAGAGATTCTCACAGAAACAAACTAAAAAAAAAACATTGCTGTACTCCGTGATATTAAATTACTTTTGGCTAATCTTCAATTTTTATTTATTTACTTAGTAAATTTATAGGGCTGCCTACTTGCTCACAGTGTCTCTAGGTGGCTTACAAGCAATAGAAACGTAATATAAAAAAAAGTCTCAAAGGTGCTTTTTCAGGACGCAACTAGACTTTCTTGTTTTTTTTTAAGATGTTTTGCTTCTCCTCCAAGAAGCTTCTTCAGCTCTGACTGGATGGTGGGGAATGGAAGGATTTATATTCCTTGCAGACAAGCTGATCATTTGCATTCTTTTAGAAAGTTGTTGAGGCCACTTGGAAGTTTATCTGTGTCCTCAGGGTTACCTGAGTAGAGCAAATGGGTGTGGAGCTTTCTTGGCTGCAGGATGTGTTCTGCCCTGTATCCTTTTACTGTTGAAGACAGACGCAGACTGTTGGGGATGAGTCTGTGTTGTCTGCACCTCAAACTGAACCTCAAAAGGTTCCTGTAGTCTGCAATTTTTCTGGAAAGCTGTTCATACTCCCATACCATTTAAAAGGTGTTCATCCCAAAGTGGATAGCTAAAAGATTATGGAGCTTCTCAGTCATCCAGGTCATGGTTGTCCAAAGGTGCTTTTTCAGAATCTCCATAGAATATAAAAAATAAACATTTTTTCCCATTATAAAGAAGTTTGTTAGATCCAAAATGATTGGATTGCAGCTTTAAAGATCTCTGGAGGGAAGCAGATTATCCTATGGAATTATAGAATTCTTTATTGGCCAAGTGTGATTGGACACACAAGGAATTTGTTTTTGGTGCACAAGCTCTCAATGTACATAAAAATACATTCGTGAAGAATCATAAGATACAACACTTAGTGATAGTCATAGGATACTAAATAAGCAATCCAAATCATACTAGGAAACTAAATAAAGCAATATAATCATAAAGATACAAGCAACAAGGTTATAGTCATAAGTAGAAGGAGATAATAGGAAAAATGAGAAGATTAATAGTTAATATAGTCTTAGTAAATAGTTTGACAATGTTGTGGGAATTAGTTGTTTAGCATAGTGATGGCATGTGGGGAAAAACTGTCCTTTTGTCTAGTTTTTCTGATGTGCAATGCTCTATAATGTTATTTTGCTATCTGGATCAAAAGTCAGACTGTCAGATGTAGTATGAGACATATTGATCAAGCTTGTTAATCTCTGGCAGAGCAGGATAGCAGTGGTGCAATTGTCCTGGTTCCCTGACCCTTCTGCAGCCCTTGAGATCATTGATCATGGTACCTTCTGGATAAACTGCAATGTTTAGCATAGGAGGCATGAAGGTCCTCTTCCTTTTCTGAGGGCTATTCCAAGTAGTATAGATGGGGGTCAGACCCGGATTCTTATTTACTTGGTATTATTTGGTATGGTTTGAATGCAAGAATCTTTCACATTACTGGTTATTTGAAATCCTTTTTTCAAATTTGAGATACCTAAGATAGAACTCTCTGCTGGCAAAGGGATTGCTCTGCTATTGTACCACATGACCTTTGATATATTTCTTCTGCAAAATCCCCAGAATGGGATTTTAATGAGAGGAGTTGTAATGGAATTCTCTGGGAAAGAGAAAGGAAATTTTGGAAATAGCAATAGCATTTGCACTTATATACTGCTTCACATACTTTACAGTCCTCTCTACCTTATGTATCATAAGTACCTTATGATTCTTGACTCTTGACGAATGTATCTTTCCTTTTATGTATACAGAGAGTATTTGCACCAAGACAAATTCCTTGTGTGTCCAATAAAGTTATCCTATCCTATCCTATCCTATCCTATTCGGTTTACAGAGTCAATGCCAAAGGAGTCATAGAGACACCACCTTAATATCATCATCTTCTTTTAATGACATCATAATCCTTTCAGGGTGGAGTCTGGTCTACTGAATGGAGCTGAGTGTTTACTGACCGGATGCCCTTCCTGTCACCAATGCAGAGGTTTTTTTTTCAGCAGATATATTCTCATTGTGTCTAGAGAGAGGAATATCTGCCTCTACCTAGGATTGAACTCACAGCCTCCTGATTGTGAAGCGAGAGCTCCACCTCTAGGCCACCACATCACTCTAGGTACCACCTTAATATATTCACGAATAAATAAGGACTGGCTATGACTTCTCTGATTTCCAAGATTCTGCAACCCAACTATTTTTTCTTTGCAACTTGCTTCAGGAGACTATGGGAATCCAGCTTCACTGCAGTTATAGCTGAATTGCCAAGTTCCTATTCTAGCTTCAATGTTGGATTCTTAAAACAGGGGACAATTGGAGGAATTAAACCTGTTAAATGGACATCAAGCTACTTGGGTTGCACATTCTGTTTCCTACAAGAGGATTTGTGTCATTTTGGCTTAGTGTAATCTATGAATCAAGCCTAATATATTATCTGGAGCTGGCCAGTTGTAATTTATGGTAAACCATCTGTAGATTAGAATAAAATGTAAACTTTTCAATACTGGATTTGAAAATTCTATTTGCCAAATTGCACACAAATACATTGCTCAAAAAAATAAAGGAAACACTTAAACAACACAATGTAACTCCAAGACAATCACACTTCTGTGAAATCAAACTGTCCACTTAGGTAGCAACACTGATTGACAATCAATTTCACATGCTGTTGTGCAAATGGAATAGACAACAGGTGGAAAGCATAGGCAGTTAGCAAGACATCCCCAATAAAGGAGTGGTTCTGCAGGTGGTGACCACAGACCACTTCTCAGTTCCTATGCTTTCTGGCTGATGGTTTGGTCACTTTTGAATGCTGGCAGTGCTTTCACTCTAGTGGTAGCATGAGATGGAGTCTACAACCCACAAAAGTGGCTCAGGTAGTACAGCTCATCCAGGATGGCACATCAATGCGAGCCATGGCAAGACGGTTTGCTATGTCTGTCAGCGTAGTTTCCAGAGCATGGAGGCGCTACTAGGAGACAGGCCAGTACATCAGGAGACGTGGAGGAGGACGTAGGAGGGCAACAACCCAGCATTAGGATCGTTACCTCTGCCTTTGTGCAAGGAGGGACAGGAGGAACACCACCAGAGCCCTGCAAAATGACCTCCAGCGGGACACAAATGTGCATGTGGCTGCTCAAACAGTCAGAAACAGACTCCATGAGGGTGGTATGACGGCCCGACATCCATAGGTGGGGGTTGTGCTTACAGCCCAACACCATTCAGGATGTTTGGCATTTGCCAGAAAACACCAAGATTGGTAAATTCACCACTGGCGCCCTGTGCTCTTCACAGATGAAAGCAGGTTCACACTGAGCACATGTGACAGATGTAACAGGGTCTGGAGACGTTGTGGAGAACATTCTGCTGCCTGCAACATCCTCCAGCATGACCGGTTTGGCAGTGGGTCAGTAATGGTGTGGGGTGGCATTTCTTTAGGGGGGCGCACAGCCCTCCATGTGCTTGTCAGAGGTAGCCTGAGTGTCATTAGGTACCGAGATGAGATCCTCAGACCACTTGTGAGACCATATGCTGGTGTAGTTGGCCCTGCGTTCCTCCTCATGCAAGACAATGCTAGACCTCATGTGGCTGGAGCGTGTCAGCAGTTCCCTGCAAGACTAAGGCATTGATGCTATGGACTGGCCCACCTGTTCCCCAGACCTGAATCCAATTGAGCACATCTGGGACATCATGTCTCGCTCCATCCACCAATGCCACATTGCACCACAGACTGTCCAGGAGTTGGGGGATGCTTTAGTCCAGGTGTGGGAGGAGATCCCTCAGGAGACCATCTGCCACCTCATCAGGAGCATGCCCAGGCATTGTAGGGAGGTCAAACAGGCACGTGGAGGCCACACACACTACTGGGCCTCATTTTGACTTGTTTTAAGGACATTACATCAAAGTTGGATCAGCCTGTAGTGTTTTTTCCACTTTAATTTTGAGTGTAACTCCAAATCCAGACCTCCATGGGTTGCTAAATTTGATTTCCATTGATAATTTTTGTGTGATTTTGTTGTTAGCACATTCAACTATGTAATGAACAAAGTATTTAATAAGAATATTTCATTCATTCAGATCTAGGGTGTCTTATTTTTGTGTTCCCTTTATTTTTTTGAGCAGTGTAACAAGCACCACAGGAGGAAATGAAGACCGTATATATTGTTCTAGGAACAGATCTTAGCTAAATGTTCTGTTTGAGTTGGGCTTATTATACATGTAACTGAACTGTTGCCTTCAACAACACCCTTCCAACAAACTCTTGAGTGCTTTGCTGGCTAAACCCAGGGGTGAGATTCTACCGGTTCGCACCTATTAGCTAGAACTGGTTGTTAACATTCTAAGCAGTTTGGAGAACCAGTTGTTAGAAGAAATTACTGGCCTAATCCTGTAAGGAAGACAGGAAGGAAACATTCTGGTGTTGCTTACAGGAACTGCCTCTCTGTTAACCCTTATTACATTCTTGGCAGGACTAGACTTCCTGTTTCAGGAACGTCTCTGGAGTTTTTTTCCGCTCCTTTGCTGGTACTTTGCTTGTATGGAGTGACCATTCAAAGTTACAATGGCACTGAAAAAAGTGACTTATGACCCTTTTTTACACTTACGACCTTTGTAGCATCCCCACAGTCATGAGAGGCCAGGCAAGAGATGCATACCTCAATGTGAGTGATATTGAGTTGGCCACACCCAGCCAATAACATGACCACCAAGCCATGTCCACCCAGTCACATGACCACCAAGCCACTCCCACTACCTAAGCCACGCCCACAGAACCGGTTGTTAAAAATTTGAATCCCACCCCTGGCTAAACCCCACCATTAAGGCTGCTAAGTCAAAGAGTACTGGTGTTCCCTACCGAACCACTTCTGAATGGCATGTTTTATGGCCTCTCCAAAAATATTATTCAAGTTGAAGGAGAATCATAGCTTGTGGAGGCAGCTAGCCATCACTGGGCATATATCACCCCGAATTGGAATTGTTCTCTCTGCACTGTGATAAAATGCTTCATTAATGGGAGATGCAACAGCTCAGACGCTGCCTGATTCAACAGCTTCCCTGATACCTGACATGCCCATACATCCATTTTTTCCCCCAAACCTCCTTCCCTCATATCCTTATAGGAGCTCCCTTCTGCCTCTCATTCCCAAGAGGCTATTAAACTGAATTCATATAGCCTGGTGATTTGCTAGTAGGGAAGAGTTACACAGCAAGCTTGTAGTACTAGGGGCTCATTCCTGAGGAAAAATGTTTAGAATCATACTGTACAGTCTCAGGAAAATGGCTTTAGTACAGTCTGAGGTGGCAGAAATGGATACTCCTGGGTAGTAGCAGGGACATAACTATTTCCTTCTAGGTTTCTGGGGAAAACCTCATTAGTTAGGGGAATGTTATCTAACAGTATTGCTAGGAGATGCACTATTTGGGGGGGGGATGTAGGTTATTAAATGCTGCTTAGTGACTAGAACAGCCTGCTCTGTGTTTGCTTTTCTGTAGCTGCCCATAATCCTTGTTTAAATAATACATTTGTAAATCCATCGTGAAAATATTGTGAAATATCCACTGCTATTAAATCCAAAGGAGACTTTTAATCCTACCTCAGCATCCTTCAATTTGTTGCCCATTAGACATGTTGGACTACAGCAGGAATTCAAGTCTGAGCCAATTTGGGGGGATACATAATAGGGAAGGAGGTTATAATCATTCTCAATTCTCTTACAACTAGAATTGAGCCCCACATTTCTGTTGCTAAACAAGACAGTTGTCACCTGAGTTTTGCCCCATTTTGTGACCTTTCTTGCCACAGTGGATCAGTGAATCACTGCAGTTGTTGAGTTACAAAGATAGTTGCTAAGTAAATCTGGCTTCCCCGTTGACTTTGCTTGTCAGAAGTTCACAAAAGGTCATCACATGGCGTACTCTGGACATGATAACTGTCATAAATATGAGCCAGTTTGCCAAACATCCAGATTTTGAAGGTGGAAATAATGGTCATAAGTCACCTTTTTCAGTGCCATTGTGATTTCAAATGGTCAATAAACAATTGGTTGTAAATTGAGGACTACCTTTTATGTAGGTTGACATGAATGTCCTGCTAAGGAACTTCCAAATCAGTACCCTGGAGTCATTATCGATCTTTCCTTACATTAACTTATATTGGAATGCCAACAGGGAACCAAGAGTTTGAGGATTCTCAACAGCAACATTTGCAATCACACTGGTAGTTTTTCCCAGCCTCAGGAAGACTATGGGAATTGCTGCTGAGACTGAGCTGTTCTTTGACTTTTTCATTTCTGGGTAATATGGCTGAGTACAGAATCAAAATAAAGGTGCAGTTCTCATTTCTGTATGCTGCATGACTCCAAATCCACAGATTTCTTAGCCATGTGATCTGAACTTGATGACAGGGTGAGACACATGTGTGAGTCCCAAAGAGATGACCTTGCTGTCAATGAAATGAACACCTGCATTGTTATTCTGATGTGTTCCTCAAGTTGGGAGGTGGTTAGAGCTTCTAGGGAGATCAAAACCACATTCCACTGATTTGTAGAATAATTTAGCATGTAAGCTGTTTTCACAAGCAGTTGTGGGAAAGTAAAAATGAATTAATGAGTTTAGCTTAAATTCCAGAGAAACGTCCATGGTTTCTATTTGCACAATGCAAATTTATACAGAATTACCATAAATTGAAGTGTCTTATCATAGATGGTGACCAGATAAAGGGTATGTTTCTTGTTCAACCAGCTACCTGGTGCTAAACGTTGACTGACAACTTCAAGGCCCTTCCATGTTCTTCAGTTTTATCAGAGAAGCAACTTAGAACTCAGGAGAAACTTTCTAACAGTGAGAACAATTAGTGTAAAGCAGAGGTGGTATTTAGCAGGTTCTGACCAGTTCTGGAGAACCGGTAGTGGAAATTTTGAGTAGTTCGGAGAACCGGCAAATACCCCCTCTGACTAGAGATTTTACAGTATCCTTCCCCTGCCACACCCACCAAGCCATGCCCACAGAACCGGTAGTAAAAAAAATTGAATCCCAGCCCTGGTGTAAAGGCTTGCAATTAATCAGTGGAACAACGTGCCTGCAGAAGTTGTGAATGCTCCAACACTGGAAGTTTTTAAGAAGACAGTGGATAACCATTTGTCTGAAATGGTATACGGTTTCCTGCCTAAGCAGAGGGTTGGACTAGAAGACCTCCAAAATCCCTTCCAACTCTGTTATTCTGGTCTGTTCTATGATTCTTCCATGATCTTTTGGCTGTGAATTGTCCTGATGTAAACACGAGGCTAGGAAAATAGAAAGGAGGCTTTCAAGCATCCTCTTTGGAATATGGCCAGCATGCTTATGGTTTTGCACACTGCATGCTAAGTAACAATATTGCTATTGGACATCATGCAGATAGGTCTTCCTTCATTGGGTTCCCAGTTTATGGAATATCCTTAATGCTGCATCTTTGCAAGCTCCTGATCGTCATCATTTTGCCAAACTCAAAGATTTCATTTTCCTTACAGGACCTTCCATTTGAATGAATTTTCTCTGTTGGTTTGCTGCATAGCTCTGATTCATGCCATGCTCTGTTCTTATTTTAATTTTGATTCTGGAATCATATATTATTTTTAACTTTGTGTTTTACTATCTTGGGGAAATTGCCTATGGTCTGGACATACGTAGTTTACAAATATTTTAATCAGATCTTATGGTAAATGCTAAACAGTACCTCCGCCTTCAGAAGTACCAGAAAACAGAGTCAAATCACAGGGGGAAGGTAATGGCTTCTATAAAATGCTTACAAGCATTTACAGCATCATTTCTGAACAAGACTGTGCTGGCTGAAGGTTTTGTAATCCAACAGACAGCAAAGCTAGGGTAGAAAACAGTTACGCTAGGAACAAGCATGTTTATGGATTGAACTAGTTTTTGGGATGTGACCTCAGGAGCTCCAGGCTGTTCAGTGGCATTTGTGAGTGATCCTGAAGAGATAAAGATTCTGTTTCAAGAGGTTCTCATCTCCAGGCAGAATACATCTAGGGCAGATCTGGAACCCAGGCTCACAGCATAAGTAAGAATCAAGCCCCTTATTCAGACAACCATAGGTTCAATGGCAAATACATTCATGTCCCTTGACAGACCATTCAATGTATAAAGGACAGCCAGAAACAGCCGTCAGGAGCCACAGTGAGATTTAGGGTATTCTGACTTGAATGAATCAAAACACACAACGTGATGGAGTTTGCTGTAACTCTATAAACAATGTCCTGGCATTTCAGAGTTTCCATTTATATATTTCAGAGGGTGCCATCAGCTTCTGTTTCATGATTATTTATTTCTTTCTCCCTCTGTGTAACAAATCATCTGTTGTCTCTACTGTTATTTAGTTCGGCTTGCTCCAGAATGGGATCCCTTGTGCTGTAAATCTTAGCGGCTTATTTTCTGTCTCGCGATAATAAAAAATTCATATGAACTAATACAAACAAACAATAAAGCAGCGGGCAATAATTAAACAGTGAATTAACAGGATTTATTTCCACTGATGACTTGAGCTGAGAGATTGGATGAGTGGAGAGAAAAATATGTCTTCTTGTACCCAAACGCCTAGTAGCTGAAGACTGGAGGAAGTACACAACCTATTCTACCTACAGAAGCCCCTTTTTAGTGAGTATATAGGAACTCCATGGCAGAATTGTTCCTTACAGCCTCACTGTTTGGCTGATTTCTGCACACAGCAATGTGTTGTTGTTTTTTTAGTTGGTGAGACCTTTCAGGCACTACAAAGAAGCATCCAGATGCATTTCTCTTGTTGTCACAGGGAAGTAGAAATAGAAAACAAATTCTTTTTCAAATAGTTTTTTTCTACTGCTTTTAACCTTTGTATGCGGACCCATTCTGCCCCATTTCAGAATTAAGCTTCTTTAAAAATCATAATATAATCCCATAAAAAAAACCATGTAGGACTACATATACATATTTGGGAATAGGAGTGGTGCGGTGGCCTAGAGGTGGAGTTCTCGCCTCACAATCAGGAGGCTGTGAGTTCAGTCCTAGGTAGAGGTAGATATTTCTCTCTCTGGGCACACTGAGAATATATCTGCTGAACAAAACTCCACATAGGCAACAGGGAAAGGCATCCGGCCATTAAAAAACTCCATTCAGCTGCCCAGACTCTATTCCGCAAGGGACTATGGGGTCGTTAAAAGATGATGCATATTTGGAAATCTATAAATCAGTTTGGTACAATACCAGATGCTGACTAGAAATTATATACACCTACGTGTTGTGACTCGGAGGTCTGAGCCTGCCTTGTTAGAAGATACAGACTTAAACAATGAGGAAGAGAGGGATTTGGCCTTGAGGTTTGAGCCTGCTTTGCTGGAGGACACAGACTTGAGCCAGGAGGAAGAGGAGAATTTGGCACTGAGGTTTGAGCCTGCTTTGCTGGAGGATTCGGAATCATCTTCGTCCCCAGGACCTTCCTCCCTGGTTGTGCCTCAGGTGTCGGCAGATAATCAGGAGAGTGTAGCGGAGTCTCTGGCTGAGGATTAAACTGAGGAATGTTGGTTTGATGCAAGGCAAAGACGTAGACATAGATGTGAAATACAACGTAAAAGGAAATGCCAAATCAGGGACTGAGATGAGAGACTGACACGCCCCTCAGGAAATAAAAGGGGGCTTGTTAGCTCTGAATCCTTGTTCGGGACAACTTGTTTATTTGGGATAGAAGCTTTGACAAATTCTCTGTGCGGTATTTGCCTTTGATTTATGGTCTTGTCTTGTTATCGGACTTGGCAGGCAGCTTTTGGAAGACTGCCAAGGACTTCTCCAGTCAAAGGAATTTAACTCTGTCATTCCTGGTCCTGTCTGTTTATTTATATTCCTTTGGAAACTTGGACTCTCACCTCGTGGTCACAGGTGAGACAGAACATCTACGTATGTGTATATTATATATACACATATACAGTATAATACGTTCTATTCCTTCCATGAGCTAACTGGGTAACTTTGGACCAGTCAACCCACCACACAGGGTGGCTGCTCTGGGGAAAATAGGAGAGAAGAGAGTAAAGTATCTTTGCCAGGAATGTATGTTGTCTTGGGTTGTCTGAAAACAAAGGCAATATAAAAAAAAAATCAAGGAAATAAAAAACCCAACTAACTAACCATCTGATGAAAAAGTATATTTTGCTCAGCTGGTTAGCCCAGCAGATTTAAACACCACATTTCAACTTCTATTAAAAAAAAAAAATTTAGATGACAACCTTGAAGTCTTCCAGGAGAATTACAGGTAGTCCTCGAGTTATGACCACAATTGAGCCTAACATTTATGTTGTTATGTGACATATTAGTTAAGTGAGTTTGCCCCCATTTTACACCTATTCTTGCCACCGTGGCTAAATGAATCATTGCATTTGTTAAATTAGTAATATGGTTGTTAAGTGAATCTAGATTCCCCATTGACTTTGGTTGTCAGAAGGTCGCAAGAGGGGATCACATGACAGCAGGACACTGCGACCATCATAAATATGAGTCAGTTGCCAAGAGTCTGAATTTGGATCAGGTGGCCATAGGAGTGCTGCAATGGTCATAAGTGTGAAAAACAGTCATAACTCACTTTTTTTCAATGCCACTGTAAATTTGAACAGTCACTAAATGAACTGTTGTAAGTTGAGGAGTATCTGTACTCTTCATTTAAGAATCCACCTGCTACCCCCCTATCCGTGCTCTCACACTGGCGTTGTTTCCCAATTCTGGTTTGTCATATTGGCATAATGACATTGGAATGAGGATGTTGTACCCAGGTAAGCATCTCCTAACTTTGAAACCCAGTCATCAACCTTTGAGAAACATGTACACCCCAGCTTCCTTTCAACATCCATATGTCAGGGTTCCAAGTAACATGCCCATAGCAAATAGAACTCCGAGGCAGGTAGATTCCTCAAAAATAGTTTTATTGGACATATCGTATTGACGCAGGCTGGTGAAAATCAACTCTGAATGTTCCGGCGGTTTTGACCTAATTAAAAGTAAAAGCTTCCCCCCTTTCCCAAACAATCAGTCACATGGTCCAATCAAGGTGTCATCTGGTTTCCTAGTAACTTCACTCCTCCTCTCTCCAGCCACCTGTGGAAATGTCCTTGGTTCTTAGGAGAAAGTATTTTGTTTTGGCTACAAAACTCCAGCTATCTCAATCTTCCGCTCCAGTGGTGGCATTCAATTTTTTTTTACTACCGGTTCTGTGGGCGTGGCTTTGTGGGTGTGGTGTGGCTTTGTGGGTGTGGCCTGGATTTATGGGTGTGGCTTGGTGAGTGTGGCAGGGGAAGGTTACTGCAAAATCCCCATTCCTTCCCCACCCCACTAACCTGCTTTCCAACTCCGTTCTCCTGTACAGGGCAACAAAAGAAGACCCAGCCGATCAGCTGGGACTCGGGAGGCAGCGAATAGATGGGGGCGCAGCCAACTAGAGGTGGTTTTTACCAGTTCTCTGAACTACTCAAAATTTCCATTACTGGTTCTCCAGAACCTGTCAGAACTGGCTGAATACTGCCTCTGTCCCCTCCCTATCCCTCAGCTCCGGTGTGCCTCAATCAGGCTTCGGCTAGGTCAGCTTCAGGGTTGATGCCATATTTCCACGAAGGCCAGTCTGTGGGATGTAGCCCAGTTGTCTTACTCCAAGCCGTGAACCAAATGCCTGAATGTCCTCTCAACCTTCCTGATCCCATCCCAAAGGAGAGAAAATCAAGAGCCTGTAATTCTTCCTCCCCTTGCCCTGGTTATATCCAGTCTATTAACTGCTTTGACTCTAGCAGTAAGAACAAGAACGTCTCTGATGATTCAGATGCATGGGAGGCCGGGTTTCCTGTCTCCTCTAGAAAACGGAGAGGTGGCATTCCTTTTGCACATCTGCCTCAGGCTGTGGTTGTTTTCTTTCTTTCTCCCTTCCCCCACCTGCTTCCCCCATTGCCGCCAAGAGCTCATAAAGCCACCTTTCCCGGTTCTCATTTCCCATGGTGTATTGGCTATTACGTTGCACTAATATTTCTTTGATTTTCTTCCCTCTTTCCCGTCTTTCTTTCACACTTCCCCCTGTCTGTATTATGGTCGTTTTGATGAGACTGTCCTTGCTTGACGATTGCGCTTCGTTCCTAAGCTGCCCACAGCTCTCAGCGACAGAAATGAGCTTGTGTTGGAGGCAGATTCATTCAGCAAAGCCTCCCAAAGGACTTGGAGGGGGAAAGAGAGGGAGACAGGGAAGGAGGCCGTAAGACATTGAGAAGGTATGGATAGACCTGGCGGGCAGACGACCTCATGTGGAATTGATTTTCCACCCTACCAGCAATTTGAAAAGGATTTAGAGAAATGCACCAGGAAATGATGCCGGTTAGTCTGAAAATCAGAGACTAAACAGGAAGAAAATGCTGGGCGTGTAATCTAGGTTTAGAAGCTTATTATGAGAATTCCCACCAATTCTTGACCGTTGGCCAAGCTGATTGGAGCAGATGGGAGTGAGATTCTTAATGCCTGGAGGGCTACAAATTTTCCATCCTGGGAGTAATCCCTTTCATTAAGACCAATTAAAGTGAGCAAGCTTTTTGAATTGCTTCAAATATTTCTTCAGGCTAATTGTTTAGGAAAGGAATAGGCAGGTGGGGAGAGAGAATAAAGAAAGATATTTATTGGCATGCTAGCCAAGGGAGCATCTGAGTCGCTAGTTTATTTATTTTAAGACAGATACAAAAGATGCTTCAGCATGCAAACTAATCTAGCTGAAACCCAGCAGGAAATAGATTTCAGATTATACCAAATCCCAATGGAGTGGTGGGAGAAGAGAATAGGTATAGCTGTTCCTCTTTGAAGAACATATAAAAGCCAGCAGCCCCATTTGAGTATGGATGTCTATATGTACCCATGTTCTTCATAAGATGACTATTTGGCACTAAGGTGCAAAGGATCAGGAGTCCATACATTGAGTTGCGTTCAGAAAATTTATTGCTCATGCCTATTTACAAGAATCTAGTCAACTAAAGTTCAATACTAAATTGGTGCAGATAAAGATAATTGGAATTCAAGATGGGTCGGACTTAAATCATTTGTGGAAACATAACGACTTTAAGCTGATGACATGCTTAACTCTGCCTCCACCCCAGCTCTGCCTGCTCTTCTCCTACACCCATGTGCTTACCAAGAGTCAGGTTTTCCTCAAAAGATACTTCATTTTATGTTGCAGGGAATATTTATAAAGCTGGTCATGTTTGTCCCGGGTCTGAGGAAGAACATGATGGTCTATTTTCATGCATTATGCAGATTAAAATATGAATTGATAAAAATTTAGCAATTTTCACATCTCTATCAATCTCCGAACTTGTTGCCATTCTTGCTTTCTCCATGTGAGGGATTGAAATTGGGGTTGCTACCTGCTTGTTTCAGAAGGAGCTGCAGTCATGAAGTCAAGTTTACCACCTCTCTTCCCTCAGGTATTCATACATATTACTATATTAGCGGGTGAACTGTACTCACAGGCATTCAAGGGGTTGGGCCAAGGGTGGGGTTCAAAAATCCCAGCAACTGGTTCGTTGCCCAGTTTCTGGGTGGGCGTGGCCTACTGGAACTTCCGGGAGGGCTGTTTTTCACCTTCCCAAGGGTCCAGAGGCTTCCTTCGGGCCTCTGGGAGAGTGAAAATGGTCTCCCCCCAGGTTCTGGAGGCCCTCCAGAAGCCGGAAACAGGCCCATTTCCAGACTTCCAGAAGGCCCATTTTTCCCCCCCTCCTAGAGCCTCTGCGCAGACCCTGCACTTACCTGCATTGAAAATGGGCCACGTGGAGACTCCTGGGAAGGGTGGGGTGGGCAGGTGGGGCCAGCCGGTCAGTTCAAATACCAGTTTGGCGAACCAGATGCAAATTTAACATCTGGTTCGACCAAACCGGTCTGAACCGGTAGAATCCTACCCTCGGTGGGGCTAATTGAGCCACACCCTGGAGTTTTCAAGGTTGTGGTGGCATCCAGAGGCAGCTTCACCCCTTTGTCTTTTGGGCTTACAAAAGCAAATGCTAAGTCAGAGTGAAAAAGTGTGTGTGTGTGTGTGTGTGTGAAGCAGGAAAAGTAAAAGTTACGATTCCCCCCTCTTCTAGGAAAACAGCCCCCACCCTTTGTCAAATAGGGCTATTAAAATAGCTGGAGCCAGCTTACTTTTCGCAACAAAGGAAGGAGAAATTTACAGGCATCAGATACAGAGAAAAAACTAGCTATAAACTAGCTACGATCCTTTCCCATAGAAAACAAATAGATGGTAAGTTATAAAAACTTGTGAAAAGCAAACCAAAAGGCATGGCAGGAAGGAACCATGATAACAAACAAGCAACTACAAAGGATCAGGACCATAAAACCAAGATCCCAGGAAAAGATCCCAATCTCAAAGAGGCAGGAATTCAACTCGAACACAAATCAAAGTCTTCAAAGAAAATCAAAGAACCTGAAATGTATAAGAGAGGTTTTCCTATTCACTTATTAGATTAATCCTAGGAACACTGTTAGATTTCTTCTCATCTGCCTTCCTATTAATAAACTGATTCTGACTTTCAAGGCAGCTGACCAAATCATTTTGCATTAAAACCTCCCAGCCTGGAAATTTGAATCCACAAAAGGAAAGAACTTTGCCTATTCCTTAAAGGGCAAGGCTTCTTTTTTCCTTCCCTCAGACCTACGGATGAGGAAGCACAGATTTGCTAGGCTGTGTTGTGTCTGGAGAACAAAGACCCCTCATGCTCTTCCTCCTTTCTGAACCTAGAACAGCACTGATCTAGCACAGTTCTAGGATCTGGCCAGAGTTTATAATAAAAATGGCAGGGATCATGAGCTTCCAGGGGAGTATAGACTAGGGCAATGGTGGCTAACCTTTTGGGGCTCCTGTGCCAAAAATTGTGCGTGTGCTTATATGCGTGCCCCCCCGTGCCCCCTGCATATGCGCGCGCATTCCCCTACCTCCTTACCTGTACTGCGCCTTCCAGCTGATTTTTGGCCTGTTTGAGGCCTTTCTCAGCCTCCCAGGTGTGTGTGTGTGGGGGGGGGGGCTTGAAAAACCACCAAAGATTTGATATTAATCCAAGAAAAACAGCTTTATTGTAGCATTTCTACAGAAACGGGTTCCTACCCTGGCAGGTGGGAGGAACCCAGAGCAAAGTTTGCATTCTATTTTATACCCTAATCTACCTACCCATCCTAGGATATCTTGGTTTACAATCTACCTATTGAATTTCAGTATACAATTCATCACCAAATATGGGACATCAGGAAGTTAGATGTTCCCTAACACGTACACATTTTCCCAGATTTTCCCAGAGCACAACGTGTGATTGTTCAATGTTTCAATGTCCCTTGTGCAGTAGAAAAGTATCAACTTGCAGTTTTGAACTTTGAGTCACAGTTACACAATATACAATGGATTTTATTCATGTTTTCCTCTTACAATTCCCCCCTTTTCTGCTTACATTCTTGACTCAAACTCACGCAACAGATCCCCAGCCTCTTTCAGAGCCATCTCCTTCTGAAACATCATCAGAGGTTCTTCCTCCTGCTTCCCAGATCTTGAACCTAAAGTTTTCCCTAATCTTCCACACATTGCTATTACACCAGGGAAACACTGAACACAACAACACAACATCACACAGCATATAATAATTAATATAATTCCCATGATTGTAGATCTCAACCAAGCAGCGCTGGGAGGCCAAGACCATAATGCCCCCCCACAAATCTGGAAATGAGAAATCACCTCTTTGTAATAATGGATTAGAACGAATGCGTTCCTCCATCGTTTGCACTGTTTTTGTAATATTGGGTTGGAAATCATGGATATATACACAGCAATGGGAATGAATCAAAGCACACACACACCCTTTTGCAGCTAATACAATGTCTAATGCATATCTATTTTGCAAAGCCACTTTTCTAACTTCAGAAAGTTCCGTGTTGAGCATTTTGATTGTCTTGATAGTATCATTAAACATGGCTACTGTAAAGTTATTCAGGATATGTAAATCTCTATAATTCATGACTACTCCCAACGGTGCCAGCACTCCCTGTGCTATCTGTGTTTTCAACCTTCCCCCCAGTGTTAGTCCTGAACTGATTTCTCTTTTATTCCGAATCCGTCCCTGGGGTAAGGTATTCAATTTATATATTACTGGTATCACGTATCCCATGGTACAAATCCCACTCCAACGTGGTGGCATTTCTCTATACGCATGTTTCCCACACAACACCCACCTAAAATTTTTCATGGCGTACGTTTGATTCGAAGTCCGAGTCCAATTGATTATATCTTCAAAATACATACACATCTGGTATTGGTCGTGATTAAAATAACTCAATTGATGATGAATGTTAGAATAACTGTGGTTGCTACAAGATATAGACATATCAAAAGTTTTGTTGCATTTTTCCCAATCACCCAAATCCACTCCTTTGGATACATTTCTCTTGAAACACACATATGCTTTTTTCTCTCAAATGGACAAATACCTTCCCGGATAGGTTTCTTTTCATAGGAGCCTGTTCAAATTTATTTCCCTTTGGTCTCAAATCCTGTTGACTTAGTGGGATTGCATGTAATGTTAAACCCTCCCCTGTCTTCCCTGGCATGTGCATGCACATCCAGCAGTTAGTTATGTTCAATGCTTGTGATACCTTCTTCAAATCCTTCATGTATGTATTGTCTTCCCATAAATCTGTCCCCAAGTCTCCAGCTGGTCCAATATATGGAATCTGTCCTCCTGATGCAATCATCAGTACTATCATCAAGGTGGTTAGCTCAGTCCAGGGTCCAATCTTCTTCATCTTTTTAAGGTGAGCTTCAGCGGCTGACCGTCCACTGGAACTGCCCTCCATGTAGAATTTGGATCTGGTGCCTTCTTGACTCTGCTGTCATGCGTCCAGCCTCCTTCTCGAGTGCGAATTGCAGATTCAGTTGTCAACAGCACCTGGTACGGGCCTTCCCAACTAGGTTGCAGCTTCTCACTTCTCCAAGTCTTTATCAGGACCCAATCTCCAGTTTCATAGGGGTGTTGGCTTCCCGCAAGT